>RJWT010041105.1:0-12384 GCA_004365215.1 Cuniculus paca
CATCCTGAGGTATGTCCACAGCCTTTTTTTTTTTTCCAAGATAAGGTCTTACTAAATTGTTCAGCTGCCTAAGCTGGCTTTGAATTTATAATCCTCTTGCCCCAGCTTCCCAGAGTACTGGGATTCCTGGTGTGCTTTTAATTTTCATATATTTATGAAATACGGACTCTGTAGAGTTCCAGCTAACATAGATAAAGAAAGGTATGTGGTACTGGCTCCCAACCAGTTTAAATATGGACTCTGTAGAGTTCCAGCTAACATAGATAAAGAAAGGTATGTGGTACTGGCTCCCAACCAGACAGAAGAGTCTAGAACAGAATGGGAAGTCCAGAAAGATGAAGCTCATGAAAATGGAACGGTGGCATTTTGAGGTGGAGAGTTGAGAATACATCAGGCATTCATGGCAGTGTGATGATTAAGCTGTTAGGGGGTGGGTCTTGGATGTGTTAGAGTGAACCAAGTTATATATGAAACTGCAGTTGGTATTTTGCATTTTAGCACACAAGGTGTATTTCAAATATTCAACCTACATGTTTCATTTCTAAATTCTAAAGCATGTAGGGCACAATTATTAAAATTCAAATTTAATAGCAAATTGGACTTTGCATTACTGGTGCTTTTCTCCATGGGAAATTCCATTCGAAGTTGTCAAAAGTCTGCGTGTGTGTGTGTGTGTGTGTGTCCATGGCATAATTTTGTACTACATTTCTTTTCCACTCTGTCCTTCAATCACACTCTTAAAGAATGAGTTTGTGGGTGTGCACGCCTGTCATCCCAGTACTTGGGAGGATGAGGCAGGAGGATTGTTACAAGTTCGAGATCAGCCTGGGCTACAAAGTGAGCTCAAGGCCAGCCTGAATTGCATACCAAGACCATCTCAAAAATTCAAAAAAAAAAAAAGTTTGCGTAATCTACTTAAGTCAATAACTTCAGTGTCATGTGAATTTCCCAAAGTGGAAACTGCTGTTTAATTTTTTTTTCTTAAAAAAGGGAACTCTTTTAGCTTAGCTAGACTATCAAATCTTGGTATATGCTTGGAATGGCAGCTTATCTCTGCATCGGGTGAAATGTGACCTCTAGTCCTATCACTTTATATACCTTTATTGCTAAGATAATTGTGGAATCAACTTGCAAACAGACAGGAGTTTCCTAAAGACTTTTGACAGGGCTGGTCTTCTTGAACAAGTTTCTTATGTAAGCAGGTCTAGACCGGAAGTGTGAGACAATAGTTTCCATTGCAGACCAGAGTTCAACTGATGGCAAGATGCATAATGAGCCTTCATAAGTTCAGGAAGATGTCTAGAAGGTGATGAAGCGTTTATACTTAAAGGAATGACTAATGCAGACCTGTATATGCAAGATTCTCCTTCCACAAGTGCCAAGTGGATTTGCTAAAGAGATAATATAAAAATAGCAAGAACAGGCGAGGGTATAGCTCAGCAGCATAGTACCTGCCTGGCAAGTGCAATGTCCTGAGTTCAATCCACGGTACAAAAAAACCAAACCAAACAAAACAAAACAAAAAATAGCAGGCGCAAAGTTGCAGGGTAAACTTCGAGAAATGTACTGTTATGCTCTTTGGGAGTTTCCTGTATGCTTTCAAATTGCAGTTTCCTCAAATAGCACATATACAACACTATTCTTGGGATATTGTTTGATCTGAGATGATCTTCCTTGCATCCTTGAAGAGAGAAAATAGAGTGTGATTTTCTTAGTTATTGTGTCTCATCCCTGAGACACAAACCCCAGCATCCACAACTTAAAGGAGAAGAGGATTATTTTCGTGCACAGTCTGTAGAGGTTTCAGTCCATAGTTGGCTGTCTTCAAGGCAGGGTTGCATGATAGAAGGGCATCGCAGAGAAAAAACAGTCCATAGCCTGGCAGGCAGGAAGCAGCAAGCAATCAAGGGAGAAGGAATATGTTTCTGTTGATTACTGATCAGGTTTTCATTTATATATTGCCAATATCATTTAGTAATAGAAAGGCGTGACATGTATTTTTAAGAGTTTTTTTACACAAACTCTATTATTTGCCAGGTGTCTTCTTTTCTGACTACACATTTGGGCATTTTTGGACTGCCACATTTCAACTGTCATTTCATCTTTCATAGTGTGTAAATAACCATTCCTCTGTGAGGGGCAGTGACAATTTTTTTTCTCTTTCTAGCAATGCTGGTAATGAATATTCTGTTGTGTAAAGCTATGTGAACTTATGGGCGTCATTCTGAAATAAGAATACAGCAGAATTAAAACACTATGTCAAAAAAAGTTGGTAATTCCATTATAATATCTAGGATATATAGTTGGCAAAAAAATTTCCTTATCCCCAGCTCCACAATCAAATTATATATGTTTTCTCTTATTTTAACCTAATGTATTTATTATTATTATTATTAATTTTTTCTTGGTACCGAGAATCAAACTCATGACCTCGCACTTGCCAGGCAGGCTCTGTGCCACTGAGCTATATCCCTAACCCAATGGTTTTGCAGGCTCTTGCTTTATAATTAGGTATTTCATCTGTGGAAGGAAGTGTGTGTGTGTGTGTGTGTGTGTGTGTGTGTGTGTGTGTAGGACTGTGTGCTACCATTTGCTCAATTTTGTGGACATTTGTCTGTGTCGCTCAGTACGCTTGGGCCAGTGTGTACCTCTCAGAACTTGGGTAGGACCAGGCCGGATGGTTTAGTTTTTCTCCAGGTAGCTTGCAGCAGGATTATGTCTTTTTGCATTCCACGTGGAGGCTCCTAGTAATGAAGTGCTAAGAGTCACTGTAGACTAAGGATGCTGCTCAAGATCCTTCCCACTGGGATCTCCACCAGCTGTCGTCGGGCCAGGTGTATCAGTGAGTACACAGTGCTGATCAGCCCACACCTGTGCCCCGCCACCCCAACCTGTAAATGCGGCACTGTTGTTGGTGGCCACAGTGGCTTCCAGTTAGATCAAAGGAGTTCAGATTCAACTCTAGGAGCTCTTGAGGGCCTCCTGTGGTGCTGACAGCTGGAGAGTCCTGACAACCTCATCTTTGGACCAGCTCTTTCCAGGCATTTCTAGGTAGAGTGTTGGGGGAAGTGAAGGTGGGTGGGTGGGGTGGGTTTCTCAAGGGCCACAAGCCTCATGATCTAGAGAGACTGGGTTTTTCTCAGTGGATCCCCAAAGAAAGATTCCTGCTTTGCTGTCAGACACCTTCCTGGCCAATAAGGAGGGAACAGCTGGCGGATGCCACTCTGCCTCCTGCCTTCCCCTGTGGGAGCTCACCTTTGTGATCTCTCCTTTATCCAGATGTGAGACTGCAATGCCCATGGAAATTGCTTCAGTACTTGTGAATCTGGTTGTTTCTTCCAGAGTGGTTGTGTCATCTTTTTTGCATAGAAAATTTGGGAAAGGAAAGAAGTAGGAATTGCTATTGGTTCATCATGTTTCTAGACTCTTCTGCTACTCACCTTCACTTGTTAGCTGCTAACTCTCCACCTGGAATTCTGCATTTATGTTAGCACTGTAGGATGAGCATCTTGCATGACTCCCTTTCATAGTTGTGTAAACTGAGGCACATGAGATGGAGTAATTTGCTTCAGGAAGCTCATGGGCTGGTGGCAGAGACAAAATTCAGGTCCAGAAGTCCTTGTGTCCACTCCATATGGTATCAGCAGGTCCATGGCCACGTGCTCCTTATGGCTTCTGAATATAGGGGGAGTGCAGAGACTTTGGAGCCCAGTTTCCTAAAATCCTGTCCTTTCTTCTGTTAACTTTCTCCTTGCTGGGACAAAATATCTGACATTTGCAATTTAAAGGAAGAGAGGTTTAATTTGGCTCATAGTTTCACAGGTTTCAGTCCATGGTCAGCTGGCTCCAAGTTAGAAACATCATGGCAGAAGAGCCTGGCAAAAGAAAGCTTCTCATTCCATGGCATCTAGGGATGAGAGAAAGTGAGAGAGGGAGGAGGAGAGAGAGAAAGGAAGGGAAAGAGGGAAGGAGAGAAAGAGAGAGGGCCAGGGATAAGAATACACTCTTCCAGGTCATACCAGTCCCACTTTTTATTGGAAGGCACCACATCCTAACAGCACGTTGAGCTATGAACTTATCAGTGGATGAATCTGTATAAGTTAGTGCTGTGTGATCCAGTCACCCTTTGGAAACCTCACCTGTAAACACAAACGACTTTTGGGCAGAATTCTAGATCTAAACCATGACACTACTTGACCACACTCTGGCTGGGAAACCTTGGTAGGCTCTTTCTTTCTCCATGTATCAGTTTTCTTGTCTGTAAAATGGGATCATACTGTTGCTTTTCTTGCTGGGGATAGCAGACTATCCAGGATATATTGAACACTATAAATGTCTGCTGTTATTATGAAAGCTACATTTTTAATACAGAATTTTCAGTGCCTCATAGCTTCTATGGACTGTTTCTTTGCCTGCCTTGACTCTGCTGCTCCCCATCAAGGATATTTTCTGCCACTGTTTTATGTACAAAATGGAAGCAAGTGACCATAGATAAGTTTAGGCACTGTTTCATGTGTTCGAGTCTTGGGGCTTTATTTTATGGAGGGGGTTGGCTATCTAGCTATGCGAAAGTGGGATCTGTGAAGGAAGAGCTGAAACGATTTGAAAATGACCCTTTGCTTACTGTCTGTGTAAACCAGTGTCTCAAGAAGCCTTTGGAGGGAGAACATGAGGTCACCCAAGAGCTTTCAGGGAGCGAGGTTTCTGCACCCTCACGTGATTTCTGGCTTCATGCATTTAGGTGAGATCTAACATGGCGTGAGGGTCCCTGGGATGTGGCAACAATGGCTTATCCGCTTCTGTTAACTTGCAGATTTAATCTTTGGGGAAGAGGAATTTCTTTACAAGAGGATGCTGTGTGTTATTTTTCACTTCCTGAAAGTTAGAGACAGTGAGGGCAAGTTATAAGGCAGCATATACTTCCCTGAAGGACTGCCTGCTTCTTCATACAAAATGGATCTTGTGCCTTGAGTACTCCAGATGTCACTGATGCAAAAAATTAAAACCAAACTGAGCTCTGCTGTTGTTGGAATTACATAGGTGCTCGCCTTACTTAACACGGAACACCATTTACGTAAGGTTCCAAACAGCAGCTGCACCTCTGACTGTAATTTAGTGAAAGCTGGCTTCTGCTGTGCTTAAATTTTAAAGCAAATACTTGTGGATGTTCCGTAATCTCCGTTTAGTTGGCCGTGGCAAAAGGTAACTTTTGCACATAATCACGCTTTCAACTTACAAAAAGTTGTTGGAGAAAGAACATTCTTGTCATAATATTTCCTTTCATTCCGAGGTAAGACAATAGCCAGAAGTGAACGAAAATGACAAAATTACAGCATTTTAGTGCTTTTAACTTTCACAGCTCGAAGAAGGAATTGCCTGTCAAAAACCTATGTCTTCAATTGCTATTTAGTGCCAAATTTCATCAGTAACAACCATCTTATAAATGCACATATGCATTTGGGTTTTAGCTAGTGAATTCCCCACGTTCACAAAGCAGGAAGCACACTTCTTTGACAGTGTAAAGGTTTGAGTATTTCTCTGAGGAGAAACAAAATAATAAAACTATTTGCTTTGTTTATGTAACTTGACATTTTGATTTTTGCTCATTGCTGCCTTCCAATGAAGCAAAGGGTGAAGGAGAGAAGTGAGATGACATTGCAGCTTATTTTGAAGCTGGAAGAAAATTACCATATTTTATGATAAGGTAGACGCTTCCCTGTTCGTGGTTCTTTGCAGCTTTATCCTCAGAACATTCTGAGAGTGCGGCATTGTAGTCATGCTTCTTAGGAGAAGCTTCCCTTCCAAAGACTCCTATGGATCTCACATAGATATTATCAGCCAAGGAAGGTTGCAGTTTATGAGGTTTGGGTGAAGGAAAGGGAATCGGACCAGGACAGAATAAATAGTGTTACTACTGACATAATCCAAGCTAAAGAATTTACTTTTCTGTGAATCTGAATTGGCATGAAATGCACATTGTAGTCTACAGTATGGCTTGCTGAAAGCTAATAAATCCCTTAGTTTCTTGTGGCTCTGCAGGTAAGGTGTGCTGGCCTTTTTTCAATCACTTTGTCTTTCCTAACCTTGTTCGGCATTCCCTGTTACATGCCCAAGGCAACCCCTTCAGATAGGACACTTCCTAGAAGAAGTTCTCTATTCTGATGACATATCTTCACATCTCTGTTTGCAATGGTTCCAAAGTCCCAGGTCTGTTCTTCTGACTTTGCTGCTGAGCAGTTCTAGGAATTTCTTTGAGTTAGAGGTCACTGGGCAGGGTCATCTCCTTCCATGCACATGATCTAAGTGCTGCTTTCAGTCTCTTTCTGCTGTGATAGCAAGAGCAGGGCGGATTTTAGGGCTTGCCCTTGTGTGAGAAGGGAGGGGAATGACTTATATGAGAAATGCAGAGTATAAATAATTCAAAGAGCAAAATACAGTGGTACCTCATTTCACAAGTGCTTTTGTTTGCAGACAATTTGGTTTGCAAATCAAAGCATTTGGCGAAATTTTGTTTTTGTTTGCAAGCTCTGCATCAAATGGCATACACGACCATGGTCGTCTTTCACACACAAGTACAAAGATGGGCATCTTTACAAAATAGTAGAACAAATTAAGTTCATTATCCAAGATACCCCTGTAAAAGATAGATAAGAGGAAACAGGAAGACAGGCCTTTTGAAAATGTGAAAGGGACCAAGAGGTGGAAGGAGGGAGAGAAGGGAAAGGGGAAGTAGTGAGGATTAAGGTGCCCTATATATATATATCAACTCCCCAAGATGAATGTATTCATTATGTATTGCAAATATACTACTAATAAAAAGGTTATTCTTGAGCCATCAAACCATTCTCATTAGCGCAATTCATTTTCTAGTTATCTATTCCAAGAAAAGATATTTTAGCATCCAAGAGTTTGGATTAAAGCTGTGTTTTATATGATGGTTTACTGTGTACCAGTGAAAGTGTCTGTAAAGTGAGGTCTGAATTAGAGGTTCAGGAAATATCATGGTGGAAAAGATGTGGTGAAGCAAAGCTGCTCGATTCATGACATGAGCGAAGCACAAAACAGAGAAAGAAACATCACAGGGAAAAGGACAAGTGACCACATACTACCCCTAAGGGTGGCAAGGTGCTGGTCAGTGCACCCAAGTTTTAATTTGAATGGCAGAAAGAGTTTGAATCTGTGATTAATATACAGGGTATCAGCAAAAGGAAACATTTTTAATTTTGCATCTTCAACTTTAAATTGACATTCAATTTTACCATCTAAGCAAGTATAAATGGTGTGGTATGGTGTTGTAAATCAAGAATTCTGCGAGGCTTCCTTGACCAGATACTCATTCGTGGGCTATGGTGGCTCCCTACTCTTATTTCTCTCATTTCTACCTTCCCAGCTCAGACAGGAAGTTTAAAGTTGCATCTCTAACTAAATATTGCTGGAGAAGTGCAGACTTCTGGTAGGTTGCATGGTGACTGTCCACCAGAGGCCCATGTGTTAAAGTTTGGAACTTTAACACGTTAGCCATATTGGGATACAGTGGAAACTTGAAGTGGCAGAGCCTTGTGGGAAGAAGTTTGCTCATCATGAAGGATTGTGGGCTGCAAGCTCTTCCTCTTCCTGTGTTTTCTTCCCTGCTACAAGGTGAGCAGGTTTGATCACTCACACAATTCTACTGTAATATTCTCCTTCCCTTCAGACCCAAAAGCATCAGAGCAAACTGACCATGGACTGAACCCTCCAAAGCTATGAGCCAAAATAACACTTTTCTTTTCATAAGTTCATTATGTAAGGTTTTTGTCATACTGAGGGGAAAGCTGGTTAGCACAAAGCTGATATGTCCAGAGCTTCACAGTGACTTTAGTCCTAGAAATGGCCCAAGGTTGAACATATGATCAACCTTTGTAAGACTAGATCACTTCCTAGGGCATATTCAGTTGGTAACTATTCCAAGCAGCAAACAGCTGCACTGAAATAACCAACCTTTATTTTCTGCAACAAGAGAAACACTAGGAATTAGAGTGGCATGGCCAAGTTAGGAGAGGACAGACGTTTTGTTCAAGCTGAACTCTGCCATTTCAAAACAGTCCATGGAAGTTTGCTAGAGGCTCTGGGAAACCACAGGGTATGGTTTTGATGATCTGAAAACAGCCACATTCAAACTGGCCTCCTCTGACCAGCAGATGTGCCCACGTGGAATTTCCTCCCTCACAACAGAGACAGATCTGTTCTTCTGTATGACTTTGCCTCACTCACACAGGAAGACACTGATGAGCCAGTTGCTGTTCAGTTATTTCCAGCAAAAGCAACACCCTAGGAAAACACAACACAACACACACACACACACACACACACACACACACACACATTATTGTTAATCCAAGAAGGTAGCTGCACTTGATCTTAGCCAAAAGGCCAAGAAGCGATTATCCAAGAAGGTAGCTGAATCGAGCTGGGAAAGCATCCCAGATGGCTTGAGCAGATGCGAGTGCAGGAGGATAAATCACACATTACAACTCTGATTAGGGTGAAGACGGGTGTAATGGAGAAAATCACAACATTATCATAGCCACCAGGTATACAACATCCAAGAAGGGTGGATTTCCAGGAAACAAAATACACTCGAGCAGAAACTCCCTAAGTTGGGAGAACACCAACCAGCCCAGTGAACCAAGGGTCATTGATAGAATGGCAGGACCTCAATCTTTCAGTTTTCCATGCCACAACTCAGCTAAGTTATATGACTGTTCATGTTTAGTCACTGCATAGAGAAGTTATGTATCAAAAGATCTGAAACTGAAGCCAACTCTTATGAACAATATAGTTCTGGAAATGTGTCAAATGTCAACTCTCTATTTTATTATACATTGGCATTGATTACACCTTTTGTCACAGGTAAACTTTCTTTTCATAGGGTGGGGGGTTCTTGAGACAGTCCCCATCATTAACATTCCATGGAAGCATTTTTTAGAAATTAAAGTTTTCAGAGCCAACTCCAAACAAACAATGCAAATCTTTGTTTTAGGACAGTCCCCATTTGATAAACTAGCCCACTAAAATTCGAGGAACATGAATATATAATAAGAATGTACTGGGCAACCTATATCGTGAGTACGAGGTCTTTATCATTAGTTTGAATTGCCCAAGTAGAATAGAAAAAATGCATATACTGGTCTAATCCATTCTTAATGTTCCCTTTGCTTGCTTTTTCATAGTTATTTGAAAATGATTGGGAATATCTTCTGAACACATTTGGAATGGAACTTTTAGGTTGAATAAAAGATGTGGAAGTGATTGAAATAATAACAGAGATGGATGTGGTGGATCTGGTTGAGTGGATAGAAAGTAGGATCAGGCTTTGAGTTTGTAGCTCTGTCGTCATTCAAGAAAATGGATCCACTTAAAGGAGACCTTCAAAAAGGGGAGTTCTGTCACCTATGGATGGCAGACATCCTTGCAGGCAACGTCAGAACTGCTCAAGACATAGGTGCAGGCATTTCTCAGGAGCTCAGTCGTTAGTGCTATACCAGTCACCCTTTTCTCCGCACTTAGGATCTGGACATACAGTCTGTGATAGAGCTGACCCTCCTCCTCCTGGTTCACCATTCTGCAGCAGTATCTCACGAGTCCCTTCCGTATAACTTGTTGTTGTTTGGCATTTGCCTAATTCATGCAAAAATAAGAGTATGACTGGACTCCAAATGTTCAGTTTAACTATTACCATTTTGCTTGCCTTTCTCCAGAATTATCTTCAAATTGGTTAACAAATGAAAAGCTGAAACACACACACACACAAGTGCGCACGCACGCGTGCACGCGCACACACACACACACACACAGAAAAAAAGCACATCATGCTTTTATTTTATTTTTTTCTGTCAGCCAGTTTATAGATAAAAAGTCCAAATTGTGAATTTTTTTTGATAGTAGACTATTTTTTCTTTTATGTCAGCTTTTTCTTTTATCCACTAAACAGGGTCAGGGAGTAATTTTCATATGTGCATACAAACTACAGTGACTAGATCTAACTTCTCATTTTTATTCCATGGTCTCATCCCCTTCTGGATTCCTAGTAATCACCATGCAACTTTTAGGTTCTTTTTCAAGCTTCCACATTTGAGAGAGAGCATATACTGTACTACTTGTCTTTCTGTGTGTGGCTCATTTCCCTTAACACGGTGTCCTCCAGTTCCATCCATTTTGCTACAAATGATAGTATTATGTTTACTCCTGGAGAATGTCCAGTATGTATAGCAACCATATTGTCTGTATCCATTCATCTACTGACAGACACCCAAGGACGCTCCATATCTTAGCTATTGTGAAGAGTGCCATGATAGAGATGGACATGTAAATGTCTCTTTGGGATGCTGAATTCATTTCTTTTGGATATACACTCAGAAATGGGACAGCTAGATGATATGGAAGTTCTAGTTTTGATTTTTTTTTTTTGAGGACTCTCCATCTTGTTTTTCAGAGCATCTATCCCATTTTCAGGATATCTTTGCCAGAATTTGTGGTCTTCTGCTTTTGATTTATTTTTAAATAATAATCATTCTCACCAGAGTGAGATGTTTTCTCATTGTAAATTTTATTTGCATTCTGCAGATGTCTAATGCTAGTGAACTTTTTTTTTTCATGTATATACTTGCTGGACATGTGCAAGCTCTTTCAGCTTGTGTCTATCCTACTGATAAATCATATGCTTGTAAACAGCCCATCTGTAAGGTCTGCTGAACTGCATATTAAGGACAAGATCAGGACTGAAGTTTTGGAAATCCTGACCATTTATTTCAGTTTCAGGAAGACATACACTATTGCATTCACCTCCATTAGGTGGACATTGCATCCAACTGCAGATGATAAATTTTTGTGTTATGAAAGATATATCCTGATGTAGGGGATATTAGGTTATGTTTCCAATCCCCCATAAGCTAACAAAGAATCACCTCTCCCCAGCCAATGACAGCAGAATTTCTCTGTGCTGCTAGATAGATGGTTCAGGAGAGAATCAGATTATAGCAACTAAGGCCACATCCCTGGACCATGCGTTTCATACAGAAAAATCCTTACCGCCACCAGGAGGTTCAATGGCTGCATCTCTCATTCTGTCTTTAATCTTTAGCTACAGTGACAACATAGGAGACCCACCATCTCCCTGCTAGTTGGAAGAAGGACTATGTCTGGTTACTTTTCATTCATTGCTGAGACAGAATACCCAACACCCAAAGTCAAGGAAGGAAAGGTTAATCTAGCTCACAGTTTGTGGAGGTTTCAGTCCATAAAGAGCTGACTCCAAGGCAAGCGTGGCATGGTGAGGGGCAACAGTTCAAGGCAGCAGAAGATAGTAAAACCAACAAAAGCCAAAAAGAGGAAAGCAAGGCTCTTTTCCTTCCTTATATTGAAAGCAAGTTACCTGCCTTAGGGCAAGTGTAGCACTCACATCATCTCTGTGCCCTCCTCTTGCACAGGCTCAGAATGTTTACAAAGTGAGGACCCTGGCACCCTGTTGAGTCACTTAGGTGAACTTTTAAACTTCTCAAATTGACACAATGAATCAACCATCACATCATCCTAGGCTATAAACAACCACCCTAGGGCATGTCCTCTATACCTTAGGATATAGAACTGTTGAGTCACTTAGTTAAGCTTCTGAACTTCTCAAGTTGACACAATGTATCAACCATTACAGAATAACTTATGAAAATGGCTTTAAAGGGGGCTATTTAAAGTTTCCTAGAGTTCTACAAAAAGTAGGTAGAACTCCTTTCTTAACTTTTCATAATAGGTAAGGATATTTATTTTATTTTTTTTCATTTATTGGTATATATTTGTAGTACATAATGTGTGCATTCCTTGTGGAGAATCAGTACATGTACATAACACATCTCCATTCTTTTTTTCATCCATGTTTTCTTCCCTACACTGCCGAAATTATACACTGTAAAAATGTACCCAAAAAAGGTGTGTGTGTGTGTGTGTGTGTGTGTGTGTGTGTGTGTGTTGGAGGGGGTATCTTTTATTGTCTTTAAGGAGCCCAGTGCTTCAGAAAATGTAAATACATACTTCAAACATTTTACACCAATAGTTTGTTTGATTCAACCTACCTTGCAAAAAGATAGAAAGAGGAAAAAGGAACACAAATCTGTTTGTTTGTTTGTTTCACTGAGGATAGAGCCAAGGACTCAGACATGCTAGGCAAGATCTTTACCACTGAGCTACATCATTGACCCTTTTTACTTTTTTTATTTAAAACCAGGATCTTGCTAAGTTACCCTGTGGGCCTGGGATTCGTGAACTTACTTAGTTGCCGAGATCCTAGAGGTGTGTGACCATGTTTAGCTCACAAGTCTAAATTAAGCAAAGTATCTGGGCTTCGATGAGGCAAAG
>RJWT010041106.1:0-12368 GCA_004365215.1 Cuniculus paca
GAGGAGGAAGAGAGAAAGAGGGTGGTTGCTGCATGATTCTTTCAACTCATATATGATCAAAAAATACAGCCGGGCGTGATGGTGCACGCCTGTAATCCCAGCATTCAGGAGGCTGAGACAGGAGGATCACTGCAAGTTTGAGACCAGCCTGGGCTACAAAGTGAGTGCATGGCCAGCCTGAACTACATAATGAGACTCTGTCTCAAAAAGACCAAAAAAAAAAAATATAAAATAAATGTTTACACTTTCTTAATTTATTGCAGTAAAAGTTACTTTGCCTGGCTGGGGATTTAGCTCAGCAGCACAAGTGCCTGCGTGGCAAATGCAAGATCGTGAGTTCGAGCCCCAGTACAAAAAAAACAAAAGATACTTTGCCATTAATCTCCCACAAGATACCCGCCCTGGCTTTGAGCACACTTATCCCATCATCCTTGCCACTTTATAAAGAAATTGTGCAAGTCTTTTTTCATGAGTGTCTTCAGTTTTACTGTCATGGCTGCCTAAATTGTTTCAAAATGTTTATCTTTTGTTAGTTTACATCTAGATATCCCCCAAGAGGTCCATGCACACATAGGTGGGGGTTTCAGAAGGTGACTGGACTATGAGGCTCAGAGCTGGCTTGCTGTTAGGTGGGGTCTGGTCAGAGGAGGCGGCCACTGGGAGCAAGAGCTGAAAGGGTGCATCTCCCTCCTCTCCACTAAAACATGAGCCAAAATAAACCTCTCTCCTTTAACATGCAGGTGTCAGGTATTGTGTCTCAGTGACAAAAAAGTGACTAAGATTCCTTTCATGACCATTTTGACTTTAGGGAAGAATCAAACAGAAGGCACAAGGTGCCAGACCTAGTGAATAAGATAGATGAGGACACACCATGATGTTTTTACAAGGCTAACCTTCCCTTGAATGGCACTTAGCAGTAGCATTCACCAATTTTTGATCACACTCCGTAAAGATGAAACAGGACTTCCAGTCAGGCACGGTGGCACATGTCTGTGATCCCAGCACTTAGGGGGAGGCAAGAGAATCACCATAAGTTCAAGGCCAGCCTGAACTACATAGCAAAAACCTGTCTAAAAAAAAGAAACAGGACTTTCAAAAACTACTTCAGAGAGTGGCAAGAAGCCAGCCATAGTGGCTCCCGCCTTAATCCCAGCACTCAGGAGGATTGCCTGGGTTCCGAGGCCAGCCAGTGCTACATAGTGAGTTCAAGGCTAGCCTAAACTATACAACAAGGCCCTGTCTCAAAAAACAAAATTAAAAAGAAAAAGAAAGTGGCAAGACAGATCAGCAAGAGCGCTGGAAGGGAGGGAGACTATTTCAAGGGGGATTAATGGCAATGTGTCTTTATTGGAATAAAAATGTTTTATTTAAATGTTCATTGTGTATTTTCATCACACCTTGTATATTAGAATTTTTTCATTTAAAACAGTTGGAGGAAGTTGGGCATAGTTGCACATGTCTGTAATCCCAGCACTTGGAAGGCTGAGACAGGATAGTTGCAGGTTCAAGGACAGTCTTCAGCACTCAGGAGGCTGAGGCAGGAGGATCATTGCAAGACCAGCCTGAGCTACAAAGTGAGTTCAAGGCCAGCTCAAACTGAATGGCAAGATCCTGTCTCAAAAGGAAGGGAGGGAGGAAGGGAGGGAGGGAGGGAGGGAGGGAGAGAGGAAGGGAGGGAGGAAGGAAGGAAGAAAAAAAAAAGGACAGTCTGGGCTACATAGTGAGTTATAGGTCAGTCTAAACTACATAGCAAGACTTTATCTCAAAAAGCAAACAAAACACAACAAAAATATTTTGACTGGAGGAAAATACTAGATCAGTGTAGTTCAGTGGTGAGAATCACAAATTTAAGCCTAGCCTGGGCAATTTAGTGACCGTAACAAGACCAAATTTCAGCCAGAAGTGGTAATGAACGCTTATAATCTTAGCATTGAGAAGCTGAGACAAGAGGATCTCTGTGCATTCAAGGCCAGCCTGCGCTACACAGTGAGTCAAAGGCCAGACTAAATTGCATAGTGGGAGGCTGTCTCGAAAAAAACAAAAATTAAAAATTAAAAAATGGCTGGGAATATAACGCAGTGTAAAGGGCCTCAGTTCAATTCCCACTATCATAAATAAATAAACAAACAAACAAACCAAATTTTTCCCATAGCCAACCCTCTCCTCCTTCCACTCTGCATTTCCAGGATGAGTTCTATTTTAAGCACTAAGGAACACAGTCCCTCTGAATCTCACCTCTTTGTACTGTACTCTGCACAATGTTCTTTTAATTCTCACCACAAGCTGATGCTTCAATTCTTGTCCTCAAAAGGGGAATTCCCTGAAGTGTGTTAATCCCAACTTCCCACACAGAAGAGTCCGCATCTACTTACCAAGATTTGCTCAGATTTGCTAGCACTTGGAGAGATCAATTTTTTTTTCCTGTTCTATTTCTGAACACTCCCTCCAGCTTCAAATTTTCCTAACACCATTTAATTGCCATCTAGCAGTGAAAAATCACTGTTTTCCAGTAGTCAGGACCATGACCTTGCGTAAGAGGCCCCAACAGTTCATCTTGTCGAAGCCTCAAATGTTAGCACTGCTCTTTAATTCTAGCTGCCTGCCATCCCTCCTAGTTCCTGTGCCCCCAAAATAACATGCCTTACCTTTGGTATCTTGCATGACAATCGAGCTATACTTTAAGAAAGTTATCAGTAGATTACTGGTCTGTACATCTGCATCCAGTGGGAGTTCCACAGAACTTATAACTGGAATAAAAAAGATAAAATGTGCTTACCCCATAACATATTTCCATCTAACACTCCTACCCACATAGCCAAATTGCCAGCAGGCCAGAAAATGACTAAATAAGCTTCTCCCACAACAGAGGGAGGACCAGGCACTTACCATAAAACTTCTGTCTACTCTTCCTAAGCATCTAAAGCCCTTCCTACTTCCCAGACTAACCCCAACAACCTTCTCTTCCATCTAGAGTCAGTCTCTAGGAACAGTACTTATCTCCCAACATCCTAGGAAGATATGTTGATGCTACTTCCAACCTAAGTAACCCCAAAAGGGTTCAGGGCCTTTCTTAAAGGCACTGTGGTTTCTACTTAAAAGAAAAAATAAAAAGATTTTATTGACTATAAATGAAGTTTGCTTTGATGAGTCTCTTGCTTAAAATACATCAAGATTCCTTCCTAATAAGGAAAATTCTTCCTCAAATTTGAGAACAAGCCTTCACATTAGAAGTATCCAAGATATATATTATATTTTTTTTTCACATTGCTGGGTCTTGAACCCAGGGCCTTGGGCATACAAGGAAAGGGCTCTACCACTGAACTACATTCCTTGGCTAGAAATATCCTAGATTGATGAGGCAAAAGTCAAAGTAGAACTGCACTCAAATTCTATCCCTTAATCCTTTACCCCATGAATTGGAACCTAAAAAAAAAAAACAAATCAGACTGCAACAGGAAGATATTATTGACGGGGACAGCCTGGGAACCAAGGTTTATATATCCAGCTGCTGTTTCTAAGAGAGATCTCCAAACTCCTACTCTTTGAGTCACACTCCATGTGAACAATGAGGGACCAAACCAGGTCTGACCCACACAGAACGCAGTCTTAATGTAGACTTCCTCAGATTCTAAGGCTTTAGATTATAATTAGTCATCTTGTTAAATGCTTTTATACTGTCTAAGACATAATATATAAACAAAAGGAGCCTCATGACAGCCCAGACAAGCTGGAGAATCTAGAGCTGAACACTCAGTTGAGTCTGGATATTTTTCATAATATGTATTCATAACCATAATGGATCCCTCTGGAGTTATTACAATGTATGCTGTGAATGTTTATTAACAATGGGAAATATTTGCATATTATAGATCCGTAATGCACAGCAAACACAGCAAAAAGTCTTACAAGAACAAATTAACAAGTCCAACTCTTAGCTGCTTCCCCTGCAGTTTGGCCCCCAAGAACTAATAAAAGATAAATATACTTTCTTGTTGAAGTACTAAAAGGGCTTAGTTCATGTTACGGGTTAATGGCCTGAGATGGTCATTTCAAATCTCAGCCTCTTTTGATGCTTGGAGCCCATAAGCATGGCCTTGTCCAGCACAAAAACCATTGCACTGGTAAGTGGAACTTCTTTCCCACTCACACACAGCAATAACTGGGAAACTATCTTATATAATATGAAGAAATATAAAAGTATATGTATTTTTAGTTTACCAAAGTCCTCTCATGCCAAGGCGGAGTTGTCAAATGTCAAGTCTGAGCTGAGAACAAATGTTACAGCTAAACTGCTGGCTTTTAAAAATAATAGTTCCAGTGACATACCTTTAAATATAACTGGGCTACTGAGCAGCACTATAATTAAAAACCAAAAATTAAAAATAAGTTTATAATACTTTGGACCCCTACAGAAAGGAAATGAGTTACGAGAAAAAAAGAATAGAACAGAGACAGAACAAAATCCTTTACAAATTAAAATTTCCTTCCGAAGGAAGTGTTATTCCTTGATCTTAGCCTTCATTAATTCTTCCTAGCAGCTTTTGTCAAGAAAGACAGTCATCTGAAAGTGGGATGACTTGATCTTCCCACTAGAAAAAATAAAAGCTCACTGGTTGTAGGTAAAGTAAGCATAAATTCTGCCATTGCATAATGAAGTGTGTGGGTGGAAGTGTTCACAATGAACAGTTTGAAAGGCAGTTCTCCAAAGCATCCAAACCCCAACATCACATGGAAATGAGGTATATATTTATATATGGCTTTTGGTATCCATGGCAACCAGGCAGGTTTCAGCCTTAAAGAAAAAGTACAGTATTTCCATTGGCTTATCTAATGACCTGAATAAACAGACAAGGAGGCAATCCTCACTACTAGCTCCTTCTCATTAAGATATTTTGGAATTTGGCTTTCAATTCTAAGAAGATCCAATTTGCTTCCATGGACCTGAATATAAATCTACAGCATTTCTTTGCCATACTTCCTTGTACAGTTTAAACTGCCTTAAAATGCTTATGCCATGGTTCTGTATGAAAATTCAGGGACTGAGGATATAGTTCTGTGATAAGACTGCTCATGTACTATGCATGAGACTGAGTTTGGTCCCCAATACCACACACTTACAAGGATAGTAACAGCTGGCTGTGGTACACACCCAGCACTCTGGGAGGCTGAGGCAAGACAATAAATAGCAAGTTTGAACCCAGCCTGTGATATATAGTGAGATCCTGTCTCAAAATGAAAAATAAAAATGGGGTGGGGATGTAGCTCAGTGCAAATGCCCTGGGCTTGATCCCCAATACTGCTAATACTACTACTAATAATAATAATAACAGTAGCCAGGCATGGTAGAACACACCTGTAATCCCAGCACTTGGAAGGCTGAAGCAGGGGAATTACTGTGTGTTTGAGACCAGCCTGGGCTACACAGTGAATTCACGGTTGCTCTGGACTGCAAAGTGAGACCTTGTCTCAAAAAAAAAAAAGGTAAAAACAGTAACGAAATATTAAGGGAAAGAAACAGAACAAAGAAGGTTATTTCACATACAAACAGAAGGGAGACCAGGGGTAGTGGCATCCGCCTGCAATCCCAGAACTCAGGAGGCTGAAGCAGGAAGATTGCCAAGAGTTCAAATTCAGGTAAGGTAATACAAAGTTTTTGGGATAAATTCATAATTTCTTTTTTAACTGATATATAAAAATCCTACATATTTATGGAATACCAAAGACATTTTGATACATGTATACATTGTATGATGTTTAAATTAGGTTACACATATTTATCTCTCTTCAAACATACTTTTTTTTTGCAGTACCAAGGATCAAACTCGCGACCTCGCACCTGCCAGGCAGGCGCTTATGCCACTGAGCTAAATCCCTGGCAAACATAATTCTTTTATTTGTTTTCTTTTGTTGAAACAAAGTCTCATTATGTAGTCCATGTTAGCATTGAATTAGAAGCAATCCTCCTGCCTCAGCCTCCCAAGTGCTGGAATTACAAGAGTGTGACACCATGCCCAGCCCATGTTACTTAATGAAAAACCATTTGACTATCTTTTCCAAAGTTTTCTTTGGAACTTCAGGAATCCAGAAGGACAGTACTAGATACAAACAAATTTCTTCTTTTGTTTTCATGTTTGTTTTTTGTTTTGCTTTGTTTTTGCTTTTGCTTTTGATTTCTGAGAGCATATTGCTATGTTTCCCAAACTGGTCTCAAACTCCTGAGTTCAGTGATCTTCCCATCTCAGCCCTGCACCCACTACCCAGCTTAGGCAAATTTCTTAATTGAAAGAATCAATAACTATGCTCTTTGTTCAACACAGCTATGCTCACCCTAAAGTTCTAAGATGATATAAATCAAAAAGACAAAAGTGCTGAGCTCACCATCAGAGGAAGGTGGTGTAGTCCCAAGCGGTGTGACTGGAGTTGTTGGAGTGGGACTGACCGGGGTCGTCACCAAGCCCATTTCTGGATGACTCTGAAAGAAAACACAGGTGGCTAAAAAAATAGAAAAATCCAGCTCTGCTGCCTATTTTCATGGGTATTCCTGGTCTTCTAACTAGACTGCAAGCTCATCAAGGAGGAACACCTGCATTAGTTCCCATGAAGCCCTGATTACGACTGCTGCTTGCTAAGCTCTACCAAGAAGCTCTGTGGGTTTTTCTTTAAGTAACTAGGCTGCTATTATCTAAGTTTCTGCAGAACCATGCTAATAAAAAAAAATGGAATAAACAAATTATTCAGATGATTTTACATGAAAGTAGGTATCTGCAGTCCTATCAGAACAAAGATCCACCCATCTATACACTCTTCTAATGACCATAAAACTGACTGAAAAATACGGGTGAGCTTAAAAAGTCTTTCTGTTCTACAACAGACAACAGTGTGTGGGGTGCAGACATAGAGAAACATAGAAAGACGCCCATTAGGACCGAAGCAGATGACTCCTCTGTACGTGACCTTCCTCAGCTATCCCTGCCACATCAATTCTGAAGAAGTAAACTGAGAGCAGTTTTTTGTTTGTTTGTTTGGTTGGTTTTGGTTTTTTGAGACAGCACCTCATCAGTAGCCCAGGCTGGCCTCGAACTCCCAGTGATCTCCTACCTCTGCCTCCAGAGTGCTGGGGTTACAAGCATGTGCCACCACACTGGGCTCTCTTTTTTCTTTTTTAAACTTCATTTCAAAACAGCATCTAAATCCAGACTGGGCTCCAATTTGTAATCCTCCTGCCTCAGTGTCTCAGAAGGTTGGGCTTATAAGCATGCATCACCACACCTGGCAAAGGCAGCTCTTTTTAATCTCCCTTGACTAGCGGCTTTACCAGTTCTTTACCTCCCTTAGCTCTTCTTTAAAACTCAGTTATGGGGAGGAAGGGAAAAGAATTAAGATGTATTATGCACATGCACCTACTCCCCACAATGAACGATTATATCATGTACTGCAAACATGTACTAATAAAAATTTAAAAATAAAATCAGTTATAGAATTCGAAGAAAAAATAAGACAGAGAAAAGTAGATAATGCTCTCGTGTTAGCAGTAATGAAAACTGTTAAGTGTCCTTCAAGGTATATTCCAAAGCAGCATACTGCTTTTAAAAAAACATGACCTTATTTTTTGGTTAAAACTCAGTGGATGCCTGGGATATAGTTCAGCAGCACAATGCCTGCCTAGCAAGCACAAAGTTGTGAGTTCAATTTCCGGTACAAAAAACTAAGTAGATTCCACACACATCTGGCCTTTGGGGGGTGGGGATAGCATAAGCACATTTTCCTTGAAAAGAAACCCACACACATATTTTAAACAGTCTGGCTTTAAGAAAAAACACTTTATTTTTTAAGGTAGCTTTCATGAACTTGAGTTCTTAACCTACTTTAGCACCCTTCTGTGCTGGCTAGGGAGGATATCCCTTAGGCATGTGATGCAATACTCAGCATGTCTTCCTGCTTTCAAAGCTTATAGACCATTCTGTCTGTTAATAGCTAACCATATCCTGGAGAGGATATTTTTTACTTCTCTGAAAATTGGTATGATAAAGTAAGTAATGGCCTATTTTATTTTCAACTGTAATTCCACAGGGGTTTGGAAAGCAGAAAGCCATAGATAAAAATAAACACTAGAGCCAGGCATGGTGGTACACACCTGTAATTTCAAAACTTGGGAGGCTGAGGCAGGAGGATCACTGAGTACAATGTCAGCCTGGGCTACACAGTGAGTTCAAGGCCAGTCTACACATATAGTGAGTCCCTGTCTCAAAAAAAAAAAAAATGCACAGATAATTCTGGGACTTTGTAGTGACCAAAACGAAGTGACTGCAAGTCATTGGGATTAACAGAACCAGGAAACTTTGCATGTCATTACACCGACTGACTTCAGAACCTTAGTTGAGGTCAACTTAAGTTGGGACAGCATGATTTTACTCTGTTACTACCAATGCAAAGTAGAGTGTAAACAACCATGACTAGGGGGCTTTTTAGTGGAATGAATCTGTATGAAATTCAGGGAGAAAAATGGGCTGAGTTTTTAATGTAACCAACCTGAGCCAACACTGTGATGAAGTTGCGATTCAAATGAACAGCTTCATAAAGTGCCAGAAGAATGGCCTCGTTGGTTCTAAAGAAATAGAGAACAAACTGAAGCAGCTCTGATGGCGAAAGCATTAAAACATTATAATCATCAAGGTGAGCTTCCAGCACCGCTCTTTCTGCTCACTCCCTTGAGTTTCTTTCTATGCTCTCATGCACTTCCTGTGTGGCAGATGCAAGAGTATAAAGCTGAGGAAACAAAGTCCTACTCTTCTCATTTGCTTTTCCACTCCAATCCAGTTAAACCTTTATCTGGTTCAGATATTCAGTTCTCCTTCATTTCATTCCGGAGATAGCTGAAAACAGTTTTTCAATTTCTTGGGGCTCTATATGTGACACCAAAACAGAGATTTCTAACCTAAGGAACATTTGTTAGCATCACCAAAACAAGTTCGAATCTGTAACATAATACAAAAGAAACATTTCCCACTTTCATATCCATCAAGGGAGCTCACAATGAAGCCTGAGTCACTCCAAGAATACCAAGCACTTACTGTACTGAGATTTTCTCATGGGCGTCTGCTATGAACATGCTGCCCACCTGTGGAGAAAAGGAGAATTGCAGACTTTATGAAGAAGGAAGATGTGAAAGGCGCCCTATGCCTCCAAAACCATTTTTCCCCAGTGGGGATTAAATTCAGTGCCTTTGCACTGAGCTACATTCCAAGACCTTTTTTTTATTTTTTTCTTGGCCTTTCTTCAACGTTTTACTTTGAGACAGGAATCAGTAAATTTCCTACAATGTGCTTGAACCTATGACCTTCCTGCCTCTGCCTCTGAGTGCTGGACTACAGGTATGTACCATCATTCCTGGTACCTACAAGGCCATTAATCAGTGTAAAACCAAACTACTTCCAACAGGAGGAATTTAAAACTCTGAGCCATCAGTCACACATACCTAAATCAGCCCACTCTGAAAATCCTAAGAGACTATCAGTAATAAAACTATGAAAACATTACTGAAGCACCATGACTTTAGAGGATCTTCAAAAAAAATCCCAGTACCTCTGTCCAGCCCTCCTTTCAGTGCGTTTAGTTAACACACAACCAATGGAGCTTTACCAATATCTCCTCATCACTGCATCTTTCCTGGAAGTTGCTTATTTGCAGTCCAAAATGACCTCTAAGACTGTCACAGAAAGCAGGCTTCTAACACTATCTTTGGGAAAATATCTGAGTTTCAGACCAGAACTATGCCAGATCCATTGTCCATCTTTCAGGTAACAAAACCTTTAGTTTCTGTCCTTAGTCAGGACAGACAAGTAAAGAATGGAACATAAGTTGCTCTAACATGTATGATGTCAGAGGCACCAAGAAAGATGCCTACCCCTTAAAAATATTTTCCACTCTGCACACAGATGCCCAAACAATGCAACTGGAGTTTCATTTGTTGGTACAAAACCTTATTAAAAGTTAAAAATCCTGAAACAATGCATCTTAAATTGTGTAATCAATACCAATACAAAATTCCTGTGTGTCAGTCAGGAGTGGTGGCACAAGACTGTCACCCCCGCTGACGCAAGAGAATCACCAAGTTCAAGCCTAACATGGGCAATTTAGCGAGACACTGTCTCAAAATAAGGGAGTAGGTGTGGCCCCGGGCTAAAGTCTGAGTTCAATCCCCTGTACCACAGCTACCCTCTCAAAAGTGCTAGCCAAAGATGCCATTCATTTATGCCTCACAGTTAAGAGGTTTATCAGGCTCTTTCCTGAGAGTAGGCTTGAAGAAGGGACAAGGGAAGGCACTGGAGGGAAAACTGCTGCTCTGCGGGCAGAGGACAGACGGCACTCGTCTCTTTCAACAAACTCAGAAACTGCCTTGCTGTAGGTCTGAATACTTGGACACTAATGCCCAAGAAGATAGACTATTTGAATCTGCCTAAATTCTAGGACTTGCTAAAATGTACCTCCAAAAAATCAGTCCCAGATTATCTGGTCCAAAATGCCACTGCTTCCAAAGAGAAACCCTGCTCTGCAACCCGGCAAGCTCAACCAGTAACCTTCCTAAATCTTGGACCTCTCCCCCAGACTCCGACTCTTTAAAGAAACAGCTTAGATTCAGCACACAACCCTTGAACTCCAGTGCCAGCTCCTAGGGATCCATGGCCACAGTAGACAACAAAAGAGCCCTCAGGGCAGCCCTCAGCCCAAAATGCTCCTACTTTGTGTTCCACAGGGTTAGTCTCCAAACAGTAAGCTTTTTAGAAAGCAGAATTCTGAGCCCGGCATGGTAGCACATGCCTGTAATCCCAGCACTCAGGAGGCTGATGCAGGAGGATCACTGTGAGTTTGAGGCCAGCCTGGGCTACATAGTGAGTTCAAGGCCAACCTGAATTACAGAGTGAGACCCGGTCTCAAAAAAAAAGAGGGAAAGCAGAATTCTGGCTTGTGTACCTTTCCTGTAGTAATTTGGGAGGAAAAAATCAATTCCAGAGAACTCAAAGTTCTCCCTTCTTTATCTCACCTGTTTTTGAGACACGGTTCACCTGCTAAAGGAGAGACAGGTCCAAAAGAAAAATATGCTCTGAGCAGCTTCTCTCTCCTCATCAAGACATCCCCTCAAACATCTGAACTTCTCAGCCAAGATCTGCTACCCTGCAGACCTCTTGCATTTCTGAACAGGACAAAAACCACAAAGGACTTACCATATTTGTTAAAGCAGAGAAAAAACCACTCTGGTGTTCTTCTTCCTTGTCTTTATATTGTCTGAACAAAGAGAACTAAATTCAGGATTATTTATCAAGTATCTCTCTGTCCCTGACATCTAGGTAATCAGGAGAGAGAGGGCACCACAAGAAATTCCAGACTCAGAAACTAAGCATTATAACCATTCCAACCCTGAAAATCCCCTGCACGCTCGCAGGCACCCTCTGCTCTTGAGGCACAGTGCACTAAAATGCCAGGCCAATTTGGGAAGAGACTTAGAAAGCAAGCTGCAAAGTGTGAAACATATGGCTGAACCATTTATTTCCCAAACAAACTTACTTGAAAAGTGTGACAGTGAAATTACTTTAAGACTGTAACAGTAAAAACCTTGTTTGTTTTTGAAGGAGAAGGAGGAAAATCAGAGAGCTAAAACATTTGTAGAAATGGAACAGATTTAAAGTCCCAAAACCCAACTGTGTGTGAGGAAAGTTCAGAGAAGAACAAAAAAGATCATGCCTGCTCTTATCCATGTTTAAAGATATTTCTCCTTTCCATTCGAGGAATACCACATCCCTCTCCATACTTAGGTAGAAGAAAAGAGCCCCTATGAAGACAGAGAAAACAGGAACCCTGGGAAGCTGAAATTAATCACTAACAAGAAAGAAATACTCAGGCTGGAGGTGTACCTCAGTGGTAGAGCATATGTTTACCATGCATAGGGCCCTGGGTTCAAGTCCCGGGACCAAAAAAAAAAAAATTTATATATATATATATATATATATATAGAGAGAGAGAGAGAGAGAGAGAGAGAGAGAGAAGGAAGAAACATCTGATCAAACTAAACCTAATTCAATGTTGTTTTCTCCATTTATTTATTTACATATTCACTTCCTTATTTTTGTGTTACTGGGCATCAAGCATAGGGCCTTGAGCACACTAAGCAATGTACCATTGAGCTACACTCCCCAGTTCCTCCCATCCCTTTTCCTTTGTGGCACATAGGACTGAACCTAGGGCCTTGTATTTGTTTGGCAAATACCCTACAACTGAACCTCAGCCTGTTTTATTTTACTTTTAAGACATGGTCTTGCTAAATTGCCACAGCTGGCCTCAAACTTGCAATCCTCTTGCCTCAGCCTCCCAAG
>RJWT010041108.1:0-12377 GCA_004365215.1 Cuniculus paca
GGCACCCGGGTGATAATCCGGGATAATCTTCCTGTTTAAAGGTGAGTAGCAATCTTAAGGCTGTCTCCAACTTTAATTCTCCTTTATCATAGAACCTATCATATAAGTTCTGGCGATTAAGAGGTGGACATCTCTGAGGTATGGGCACTATGTTTTCTATCAAAAAAGTTATATTTTAAATGTTTTTCTGAATTCTTTAGAATGCCATATGTCCATTCCTTGCTAACTTTTTCTTAAAATTGTTGCTGTAGGATACATAAAAATTATGCACCTATGCATATGCATGCTATATATTATTTATTTAAATTTGTTTCATAAAAAGAATGATTGAATCACAACTTTTTTTTCAATGTTTTTCCTCTGAATATAATCAATCTACTACAAATTTTATCTCATGGATTAGTTCTTGAAATACGTCAACAAGTTTCATTTTATGGTGATATATTTCAAGATCTCTGTACATCTGGAAATAGATGTATGCTGATATAACACATAAAAGTTTAATTTTCAATGTATAATACTTACACAATTATAATTGTTATCCATTGCAGATCTATAAGAATATATTTTCCCTGTTATCCAGCATTGCATGAGTAAAATCTGAGGCTAGAATATTAGGTATCTGTTATAGGTTTATAGAATTTATCAACAAAGTGTAGTAGGTGAAAGGTCTCTCAACCAAACATCCCAATGCTATAATTTCTAGCATGTTTCAATGTTATGGTAGTTGAAAAAAGGTAGTTTTCAGATATGTTTGAAATTACGGATGCTATGATACAGAAGGCATATTAGACTGTTAAGTTGAGTCCTATCTAATCATGTCAAAATCTTAAAAGCAGATAGTAAGTGTTTTTCAGAATGAAATCAGAGAGATGCAGTAGAAGCTGGAATGAACTCTATCTCCTAGCTAAAAGCAAGGACAGAAACGGAGACTTCAATCGTACAGTGACAAAGAACTGAATCTGACCAACAACCTAGAAAAACTTGAAAGTAAATGCTTCCTTCAAGTCTCAAGGGGAAATGTATCTGTCAAAATTTTGATATCATCTTTTCATCTCCCTATGCAAGGGAGTCAGATAACCTCTAGGCACTTCTGCTGTACAAACTGTTAGTTAATAAATAAGTGTTTTTGACTATTAACTATGGAGTAATTTGTTTTGTGGCAACGGGAACTGAATACAAAAAGTTTCTTAAATTGCAGACAGTAATAAGTGAACTGAATTTTGAAACAATTCAAACAATTTTTTCATCTATGAAATTGGTAAAGATAAAAATAACAATTTTATCTAGGATTATATGGGGACTTTTATAAATCATGCATAAACCTACTAATTTGTCATGATTATTAGGAGAAAAATTTTATAATGTGTCAAAATTAAAATTCATTTACCATTTCACTTGATCTAGATGTCCTCATATCTGAAAGAAATAAACAAATATTGTGTTGATTCTATAGCTGCATGAGAATAGTACACTGGTTCAAAGCTTTTTAACTTAATATGGGCAGCAATGCAATGGAAGAGCAGACAATAATTTTCATAGTTGATGTTTGTTGCCATGAAACAATCTCCCCAAGGCATTTTAAGGAAAAATAATGAACTACTAAACAGACTTCTCTTTCTTGTCATATGGTACATATTATAGATTGAAACACATTGAATTTACCTAGATCAATGCCTAAAAACTTGTGTGTTGAATGCCTGTGGGGTGGAGTGGTATTTAAATTTTAAAATGCCCCACAAAAATATCTTGTGTTCAGAGGTAGGGGTTTGGGATGGCAATACGATCATGGAAGCAGTGTACTTATAGTTAAGAGTAATCCACTGATGATTTCTGGTTGGAGGTTTTGTTAGAAACGGTATCCTGGCCCACAGGAATGGGTCAATTGTAATGTAACATGCAAAGGTAGTTTCTGGTCCTTGAGGTTACCCCTAAGCAAATGGTCTCAGATTTATAATTTTCTATGTGTTTGTGCTCTATAATGGTTAATCTTGATTATCAACTTGACTAACTGGAGAGATTAGATTAGCAGAACCCACTTCTGTCCATGTGCGGGTAGGTCAGGGACTGTGACATCGATGACTATCTGGTTGCTCGCCTTCACCCTCTGTCTCTTCTTTTTCTCTCTGCATCCTGGCAGCCATGAGGTAAGCAGCTATCCTCAACCATGCCCTCTCACTATTATGTTTTTGCCTTGGAACCAGCTAACCATGGACTGAAATCTCTGAAACTATGAGCCAAATAAACATTCTCTTTAAATTGTTGGTATTATTTGTCTCAGAATTGGAAGGTGTCTAATACATAGGGGAATGGAAAGTTTAGGCAGAAGAAACAACTTTTTGCTACAATTATGTTATATTGTTCGAATTTTAACATATCCATAGAGGAAATTTTTGTTTAAGAAGAATTAACAGAAATACTTCAAGAATTTTAAAGGTATGGAAAAATTATTGAAATTTCCTGGAATGTGATGGTTTTAAAAAAATCTGTGGACTCAGTTTATTTTGCTAAAGTATTAATATGATACTCATGCCTCTTTGTTTACTGCTTTTGTTCCTCTGTTTCTTTGTGTCTTGCTTAAGATTATGTGTAACTATAAACTCTCTTTGTCACTTTGTTTTACCATAAATTCTTTATTGCTCTTTTAAAACTTTTTGTTCCTATTTATGAAAAATTTCTGAAATATATCCACTTATGTATGTGGAATGTATATAAGTGTATATAATTATATTGTTAATTTTTATTATGCTTTCCTTATATCCATTGTTCCTTTTCGCATCACTCACTTAAAAATGTATGTTAATTTTCCTTGTATCTTTTCCCCATAGAATTATGTTTATGTAAGATACTAAAGTCATCAATATCTTTTTAGAATCATCTTGTTAATATTCCAGTAACTCATGTATATGTATAAATGTTTAAAATCTGTTTCCTGGATTTGATATGATGCCATTAATTTACTTTAATCCTGAAATGTACATTAAAATGCTTATGCTGTATTTGTTTTATTTCCCTTCATATATATACTTTAGCCTAGTGGTTCTGTGTATTCACAAACGACAAGTACTTTGTCATATTTGGACCTGTGTTCTGACAACTGGTATCAGTACTTGGGAAATTTCCTTTTTATCTATCTATATTCTGGATGTCAGGGTAAAGTATGCTATTCATATATTAGTACTTTAAAATATATGTTAAGAAAGAGGGATAAGGGCCAGGGATGTACCTCAACAGCATAAGTACCTGCCTGACAAGCACAAGGTACTCAGCGTGATTTCCAGCATCCCCTCCAAAATAAATAAATAAATAAATAAATAAATAAAGTGATAAAAAAGACTTAAGATTTGTTATGTACATGTACCAATTCCATACAAGGAATGTAAACATTATGTACTGCAAACATATACTAATAAAAGTATGACATATATTTTGCTGTAGAGGACATAGATACAATGTTACAGTATATTAATTTTTGTGTGAGAATTAATAACTAGTGTCAAAAAATTTTTTTTAAATATATTTTTCTACCAAGTAAAATGTTATTTCATAACCTTTTTTTCAGTTTAACTGTAGCATGAACATTTTAAATTTCTATTTATGTATTTCTATACACTACTTAATATGCTTATACTATGATTTTATTTATAAATGTATTTGTATTCATTGTATAAACACCCTATTATTTAAGTAACCTAAAAATTTTATTATAATCATGATAAATAACATTAATTTTTCTTTATACCTTTTTTTTCCTAAAAGTAAGATTGTTGAGTCAAAATTGATTTTGTCAGTTTTCTTTTTGCTTATAATTTAACCACCTTTAAGAAATTTTGGACAGTTTACATTCCAATAGGAAGTCAACTTTATTTTACTGGAATAAGGCTTCTAGCATGTGACTATCAGATTTGCTAACCTTTCCATCATACCCTATGCACACAAACATTTCAAAGAACTCGAAAACATGTATGTCTACATATATGAAATTCTTTTATAATCTGAATTTACACTTCTACAATAAAGTAATATCTGAAACACTCAGATTACCTGTTTAATAAGAATTCAGGGAGTGGGAAGGACACAGGCTCATGTGTGCTTTCCAGTTGATACCCATAGTTTTGATGCACAAAAGACCAGATGAAGGCAAAAATTTGAACATATTAATAAGTGAGAGTGAGATGGTGACATGAGATTTTACATGATAAGGCAACAGTAAATGTCTATTAATGTGGTTTTCATTCTAATGGGATATAATTTAGGTAAAACATGCACATGGTCAGAAAATGAAAGTCCACTAATCTCTATTCACTGTTGTCAACTTGTGTACAGATAATGGATCTTGGTCCAGAATCTTTTCACCTAAAGATGTAACATAGATGGGCCATTGACGATATTCTCTGTTCTGATTATGCAGTCCCATTGTTTGTGTCATATGCATTTTGTTTTCATATGTCTTCATAGAGTATACTAGTTGGAAGTTGATAGACACACATCATTGGTTGCTAACTCCCTGCTTCTCTGCAATGCATCCTAATTCAGACTAGGAAAACTGGTTTGTCCTTCAAATTATGTGCAGTACATGGCTCATTCAAAATGGATTATGTGGTATTGTAAGTGGGAATTCCATGAGAGATTATTCATCTTACCTGAACTACCTGCTTTTGGTTCCAGAATGATGGCAGTTGTAATGAAGCAGAGCTCATCCAGAAGTTCATTCTCTTCTGTAATAATCACTTAGATTTATTTAACTCCATGTTTTATGAGTACCATGGAATTATTAATTTCAAATGTGTAAAACTCTACAAGGAAATAAATTTATAAATGTGTGCATCTAACAGGTTCTCTAAGCATTGCATTTAAAATTTTGATGAGGATTGCTATTAACATTCAACAATATTCTATCAACTCTCTTGAAAATAATTTAGCTATGTGATTTTTTAAATTGTTCTGGTTCATTCAAATTTCTGTTGATCCTATGTTTTTGCTTTATACTAATGAGATCTGAAATATTACTTCTTTATATGAGTATTTCTTGTTATTCTTTCATTACAATTCTAGATTTCTATAACTACTTTGCTTCAAATTCGCTGCAAGTTTTGCATTTTTCAGAATTATTCCTTTAGGAGAATAAGCTTCCTTCAGTATGTACTGCAAAACTCTTGCCTCTAGTTACTCATTAGTAGCAAAATATTCCTTCTTCATCGAGTTTTGAAATTTGTATTATGTCTCCGAAGGTCCTTTGCCAGCTGGCTTAACATTCTACAGGTATTTTTGTGCTAAGAATGCACTTGGAAACTCATCTCTTTCTAGAAAGAATGATAACTTTGTTAAAAACTCATTATTTTGTTGGACTTGTTGACTGTGACTAGTCTTTGGAAACTATCAAGCTTATTGATTCAATGCTGCAGTTTAATATTAAAAGTATATGTTTGTCATCAGACTACAATGGAAAGTTGTGTCCTCTGTAACATCAGTTGGAGCTCTTTACATTGATTTAGTACAGTTATTGATTTGGATAATTATTGGAGCAATTTTTGGCCAATGACAGGTAAGTGTCTTATTGCAGCAAATTTAATATAATCAATGTTTCGATATATAAAAGTGCCTCAGGAAAGACAATTGTAAGTGCTCCTATTAGTCTTAAGTTTTGTAACAAGGGATCTGAAGGATCACATTAATTCAAATACATTTAGGTGGAAAGTACAATAAATTTGTTAAAAATATTTTGTGTTTCTTTTGTTTTAGTACATGTTTACAGTACAAAATGCTTGCATTCTTTTGTCTAGGTGGTAGAATAGATTATATGTCTTAATTCCTTTTTTCATCCTCTTCACTCCCCTCCCTCCCTCATGCTTCCATCTCTTCATCCTTTTCCCATTTGAGAAAGATAGGTCTCCCTACTTCCTATATTTTATTTTCCTCTTTATTTATATATTGGGTTTCTCATAGGAGAGGAACCATGTGATATTTATTATGTGTCTGATTTATTTCAGCTAACATTAAGGTCTCAGGATGCATCCATTTTCCTATAAATGAGTCAGGTTTATCTTTATGGCAGAGTAGTACTGCATTGTGTTTAAATTCATCTTTATTCATTCACATTTTGATGGACATACACACTATTTCCAAAATTTAGCTATAATGAATTATATGGTTATAAACATGGATATGCATGTTTTAGAGTCAGAATGTCCTGGTACAAATTCTGATTCATTTATATACTATGTGACCTTGTTTAATGTTTTAAAATCTGATTTGCTCCTGGAAATGGGAACTGATAGAGTTTTTATGTGCAAAAACAGTGTGTTTGTCTTGAAATTTCAGCACTTTTGGAGAAAAATTACAGATAATAAACTAATGATGCTGGGCCTACAAACTGGGGGTCTACAGCACAGTTATATTTTGAATTGCTTTAAGATGTATGTCTTGCATTTCAAATAAATAAGAAAATAATTTTAAATGGTGTTACATATGGAATAGTTGGCAAACTGTCTAGCACGTAGTAAACATGCAATGGTAACTCTTGGAAATTCGTCAGAGATAGTTCCGAACTATTCTCACATAGTTCTGGGTCAAACATCCTCAAATACTTCTGACTTAAATGTCCAGACCTGCTGGAGTTCCATAGGATCCCAAAAGGGAAAGCTATGGGTAGGAGCCTTAGCACTAGATCTTTAAAGTGTGTTTCATACACTATGCTACTATGAATATGGGTAACACCTTCTGCTTACTTTCGGTAGGAAAAGCGAGCATTCAGTGCAGCGTTGGAAATGGCTTATCCCAAAGAAGTTAATAGAAAACGGTAAGGTCCCTGACATCCATTTGAGGGGTTCTCACTTATGAAAACTCCAAGAAACTGTCATATAAAAAGTACATTTGCTAAAATAGGAATGCATTCTTCCCTCTGGTCAAGAAAAGAAATTTTAAAAGTTACTAGTGTCATACTCACCCAAAGTGAATTTTATAACTATTCCTGAATATGAATAAAGCCATAGAAAAGTTATCAACCAAAAGGAATGGTGATAAGGGTGCATGGATTTACCTCAAATAGAATTGGGTAAGTGGTAATATTATGTGAGGAGCTCTGATCTTTTGGTGTGCAGAGAAAATGTAGAAAATACATCTATCAAGCCAACATTTTAATCCCAAAATACTCACAGTTCTTGAGGCAAAATAGCTTGCTGAGAGCAGATGTGGAAATTTGGAAAATGAAACTGTGTGAGATATTACTTGAATGTGACTACTATGTACAAAACCACTTCTTGTGAAGGGTTTGTTGTTTTAAATTTTTAGTGTTTATAATAATGTGCTTTTTTTCTACCTTATTTTGTTCAAAGCAGTTTCTGTGGAGCATCAGAAAAGTGATGGAGACCAGAGAGAAATCTTCAGCTAGAGTCTAATAAAAGTTTAGAGGAATCTTTAGAATTAGACCTGTGGGAATATTTGTGTTGCATGTAGCATTTTTCAGAAATAGATGCTGAGATAGTTTTGGTATACGATATTTATTAAGAAGCAGCACCTGTGGAAGCAAAAAGAAGAAACAGGTTGAGCAAAGGAAGAAATAAATACCAGTGTAGTATTAACGAAACCTTAACAAGGCAAATAGGTAATCATTAAGGGAGCGTTGCCCAATATAGTTGTACCAAGCTGTGCTGAAATCGTTGGGCTTTCATAACCCATCTTGTTCCTGCAGTGGATAGAAGTCACCTCCCTCCACTTCTATGAGTCCCACAAATCCAAGGCCTCAGGCAGAGCGGCTCTCCAGAAGAGTTGACCCAATAAAGCTGAAAACTGGAAACTGTATTTCTCAAAGCAGTTTCTGGGCATCAGGAACACCGCTGATGGAAGATCTGTAATATACATTTTGTATCTACCAGGATTACATTAAAATTCTAAAAAGGCATTGGAAGATGAAAACTCCGTCCAATATTAAATATTTAAAATCTTACTCTTTGATTATGTTACCCTTCCCCTTGGTAATTTCATTTCTTTTCATTTGTAAATTCAACAGAGATTTCTGTATAATATATATCTGAACTCTCTAGGCTTCTTGATCCACTTTCAATCCAATAATTGTCTATTAAATTTTCAATCCAAAATTGAGGCATTCACTCCCAAATGTTTTTTTACTCTCAAAAAACTACAGTATACATTTTTGAAGCTTCTCATTGGTTTTCTTGTTATGTAAAATGTTAAACTTTATTTTTTCAAGTGAAATTAGGAAAGGTGATGCATTCTTGTTTTCTTCAAATATATTTTAAAAAGTTAACAGAATTTACTATAAGGAAGATATTATTATAGAAATATGATCAGTGATTCTGATGTAGAAAATTTTAGAAATGTGATATATTTGAAACCCAAGCTGAAAGCACACTTTAAAATATTGTATGTGTTACACTTCAGATCTCAATAAAATATTTGTCTAAATAACAATTGAAGGGTTTATTTCTCAAAATGAGGTCTTGTTTTCTTCTGGGCAAATGAGTACTCTTTTTCCCATCTTTGAATAAACCAAAGTTTACAATAACATTCACAATCAATATCCCTAGTTTGGTATTTGTCCTTTAGTTCATTTTACTGACAAAAAGAAAGAAATAAAAGATCATCAACTCAGTGATATCGACAGCTCTTCTTTTAGCTTTCTTCAGTCACAGTTCTGACATTTCTTTGACCATTCCAAGTCTTGATGGAGCCTTCAATCTGGAGTATCATAGGAGTAGGCAAGCATGAAATTAATTTTCTAAAGTGAAGTAGCTTACAGATGCCAGGAGATCCCATAACTCAGTAATACTGGTAAATCTCTAAATTTGTACTTTAGCTTCTTAGGTTTTTGTTCTTGCTGCTGCTTTCAGGGTTTAACGAGTGAACTCCTTTACTTTTTGGTTTCTGATATTGAAAGAATGGATTATACCTTTTCAGAAAAAGGAAATATTTCATTAATGTGCATTAGTGTGTGTGTGCACGTGCTTATGTGTTTTGATTTTCCAGTTTAATCTTTTTTTACTAGGTCTTCATTATCCAGGCAAATATCTATCTTTTAATGTTACCCAGAGATATTATCTTTTCACAGTGCATTCAAAATTGTTCTAATCTTTTTATTATGATCCTCCAGAATATAGTAATGTATAGAATTGATAGTATCATTCATGTAATCTTTGCTTCAAGGAATATAAACTCTCACCTCTATGTGAAACCCTGGAAAATGTGCACATGGGAGATGGTAATACGCTCTCTATGTAGGTTTCTCATTTATGGGTGTAAAATATCAAACTAACAAAATTTTAAATGTATGATTTTTAGTAAAATGGCCATTTAGAACATAACTTTTACTGTATTTGTATTGATCTAAATTTAATACTACACATAAATTCTTTCAAAGTAATTATTATTGATTATTTTAAGTGAAAACCAATCAATCATTTGACATAGCTATGATATGTGTGTGTGTGTGTGTGTGTGTGTGTGTGTGTGTGTGTGTACACATAGAAGATTCTCCAATTACTTTGGCTGTAAGGATTGACTTGGAGATTCTTACTAAGCTCTCCATTTTTATTTGCTTCTAAACCCTGACTGATCTTTTGTGTAACGTGGGGCATTCTCCTGGCCACAAATTAGATTATGCACTTCAACCAAGCTGAGAATATCAAGAGTCTCTGAATTAAGACATTACAATGAATTGTCTTTCTACTGTTTAAAAACTCTGTACGTTTCCTTGGTTATTGTGCAAGTGTCTGGAACCTCAAAGATAAAGTCATTCACTCTGTTCATCTTTGAAAGGGAAATTTATTTTTATGTCATATACAAATACTAATAAAATTATAGAAAAATATTAAATGGTTCCACACAGGTTTGAAAAATAAACCAGAAGCACTATTACAACTAGATCTGTGGATGGGAAAAGATAGTGTCAGTTTATAGGGGACAGCATGGTCTCCATCATATCCCAGTTTGCAAGATTAAAAAAAAGTTATTATGACTTGCTGTTGCTCTTAGAAATAGGTGTAGCACTTGATAAAGGTCAGTAGACTCTGAAGACTACACATACTACACTTAGGAAGATGGTTTGGAAGTATTTACTAAGGCCTTAAAAATTTATCTCCCTTGAGTGAGTGCAGAGAATGATAGGGCTTTGTAAAGGATTCAAGGTTTAATATTTAATAGCTTTCATCATTAAGTCATATGACCAGGATATCTCCAGTAACTTGAAGTGTTCTTGGTAGATACATATAATTTGTTGTGTAGCTTGCAAAGCTTAGATAGTTCTAAGGAACTGGACCACAGTTACTGTAACTTTGGTTTACAGTATCATCTGCAGCAGCAATCTATTTTTAACATGGGAAGTACCTCCTCATATGCAATTGGGTCTTAGAAGAGACTGAAGGCCTATTCATGGAATCATAAACAACCACAGCTGAATTTGTCCATAATGAAGGGGGTACTGTATATGGCAGATCTGTCATCTTTAAAGCTTGCTTGGAAAATTGTTAACCCATTGTTTGAGTGAAACAGAGCATACATATTTGGTGCTCATGTTTAGTGGCTGCAAGTTAGTTTAACCAGCATGTGACCCATGCAACCATATTAACACATTCTGATGTGCAGCTTCTAATTCAGTATATTATTATATTGCACTCTGAAAGGATATTAGACCATTGAGGAGAAAAATAAGTAGATAAGATCCCGGTTCATGAATGGTTATCTCAAAACTATGTTACAAGGGTAAAACGGGTCACTGCTGCTCAAAACATCACTTAAAGATGATCATGAAGAACAATTTTCAAGAGAAAACTAATTCTCTTTACTTATAAACTAAACTGCCAATATTCAGAGTTTTGTCTCTAATTCTACTTTTCAAAGAATCTCACTTAAGCTATCACCCTCTCTGGTGTCCCACTTGGCTGAAGGTTTCTAGTCATCTCAAGTTTTGTCATTGTTTATGCTAGTCCTGCTGAGACATCTACATTCCTTTCTAATTCTTGGTTGCACAACCCAATTTCCACCCCAAACTCTCCTTGGTTTTCAGTCAGAAAGTCATTCTATTTACAGTGACTTATGGATTCTTCATCACCAGTTTCCTCCACAGAAAACGTTTAGCAAGCAGGGGCTGCCAGGCTCCTTGTGGCTCTGTCCTGTTTATGTATGAACCAATGCACTGTCTCTGTTCTTTGTAAAACTGCTGTTTATCAAAAAATTGTATTACCTGGAAATGTGACACTGATGTCTCCTAATAATGCCATGTCCTCAAGGTGAATTTTTGCCTCTACCTCTCTCTTAGTATCAGAAATTTGTTATGAAGTGTTTCTAATAGTTTTCACTTTTCCACATCCTAGATAGACAAATTTCAATACCTGTAGCAGTACTTCAGAAAATATATTTTCGAAGTTAAAGCACCTAAATCCCTTTAAAATTTAAAGCTAACAAATTCTATAATTTCTCATTATAATTCTTCTGTGACTTCTTTATAAAGTAAGAATATCAAGGTCTACCTGAGGCTGAAGGAAATGCGGTGGTGTACACATGAACTCACATGCACATAGTAGTTAGCTCCTGTAAGCATTATCCCTCCCACAAGTGCAAGGAGACTAATCTTGACGGTATGTGTTATGAGTAAGATACCATGAGTGATCAATTGTCAGGTAGCTTTTAGCTTAGCAAGTGTAGAATATTTTCAAATAATGTAAAAAATAGAAATACTGAAATTCTAACACATGAAGCGAATGAGGCAGCTATTGTATATTTGTGAATGTGGATCACATGACACAGAGCCCTGAGGTGATGCATAAAACAGTTTTACATAGTCATGAAAACTAAATCAGGTACAAATGATTCACTGTGTTTATCATAACAATAACACTAGTGATTAACTATGTTCCAGAAGACTTTTGGCTCAGATTTCAATAAATAGAATTTTTATATTTGAATATGACTGCCTTTGAAAAAAATATATCCCTAGTAATCCATGCCCATTTACATATTGAAATATTACTTCCATCACTTCCTGTAGGATGTCTGTCTCTTAGTATAGTTTATATATGAATATATGAATAATATTACTATAAATAATGTAATAATGATATAGGGGAATGATACGCCCAACCTACTATATATGTTTGGTATGAGTGTTCTCTAGAATCGAAGAATGAATTTTAGGAACAATGGAGGTTAAGAGCAGAATATGTTTACTGAGAAAAAGAAAGCTTCTGTCTGAGGGACAGAAGGGGTCCCGAGTGGGTTGCCAAAGACTCTGGCTTTTCTAGGGGCTTTTATAGAGTACGCTCATGAGGTGAGATGGGTCCAAGGTGGGGAAAACCTGGGAACTCGCAAGGTGGGCATAAGGTGGGACAGAACTATGGTTATTCAATAAGATTGATTGCCCTAAA
>RJWT010041109.1:0-12379 GCA_004365215.1 Cuniculus paca
TACACTCATTGCAGTTATTAGATTCTTGCTCATGGCCCCTTCCCTATTGCAAGAGATCCACTTCTCTATCCATTTCTATCCATCCTTTATTATTCTTTTTGTTTTTACTTTGCCTCACTCAAGTAAGCGTTACCATATAGTACTGAAATTTGTGTGCCTGGTTTATTTCACTCAACGATGTATTTTCCAGGTGCATCCATTTTTCCACAAATATCTCAAATTTGTCATTCTTTATAGCCAAGTAGTATTCCATTATAGGTACATACCATATTTTCTTTATCCAGGTGTTTGTTGATGGATGCATCGGCAGCTTCCAGGACTTTGCTATTACAAATTATGCTGCTATAAACATCAGTGTGCACATATCCCTGTAGTATGATGTCTTAACCCTTTTGGGAAAGATGTATAGAAAGAGGAATACTCAGTCAGGTCATATGAAATTTATAATTTCAGTTGAGAAATCTCCATGCCAATTTGCATAATGGTTGTACTAATTTACATTCACACGCACAGTGAAGGAGAGTTCCTTTTTCACCAGAGCCACACCAGTATTTATTAGTGTGTGACATCTTAATGAAGGTCATTTTGTCTAGAAGGAGATGGAATCTTAGCATTGTTTTAAATTGTACTTCTCTAATGGCCAGAAATGTTGAACTTTTTTTTTATATATTTGTTGACCATTTGTTTTTCTTCCTCTGTGAAGTGTCTGTTTATCACTCTTGCCCATTTCTTGACTGGGTCTTTAATTTCAGGTGGCTTAATTTTTCTGAGTTCTTTGTATACTCTAGATATTAGTCTTCTGTCTGAAAAGTGGCTGGAAAATTTTTTTCCCATTCTCAGATTATTCTATTAATTAATTATTTTGTGGTACAGAAGCTTTTTGGTCTGACAAACTCATTTGTTGATTCTTGTGCCAATGAGATTCTGTTTAGAACACTTTATCCTCAACTACGTGTTCAAGTGTTTTACTTATTTTATCTTCTAGTAGCTTTAATGTTTCTATTTTAATATTTAGATCTCTGATCCATTTTGGTTTTAATTTAGTGCATAGTGAGAGATAAGGGTTGAGTTTCAATCTTTTACAAACAGATAACCGGTTTTCCCAGCACCAGTTGTTGAACAGGATCTCTTTCCTTATGCATCTTTAGTTGTGATGCACCCAGGGGTCACAGCAATCCCCCTCCATTAGGCCAATTGTCTAGCTGTGCCATGGTTCCCTTTGGCGTTTCTCAAACATAGCATCGTTATTCTTTCCTTTGTCACACAAGCTCTGGAAAATATGAAACACCTCTTCCTTTCACTAAGATTGGAGTGAGAGATAAGGACCACCACCACACCTTCCACTGGAGTGCAGGTCTCCCAGAACTTGTTTTGTTCTCTTAAAAGGCTCCTATTCACTCCAACTCTTTTGTTCATCTATCAAACCTCTGTCATGGATGGAGAAGGGGACAGCGTGATTGTTAAGTCATAAGAGTGGTTCCTGACTCCCTCGGTGCAGTCTTGGCATTAGCCGTCCACTTGAAAATGCAAATGAAGTTTCCATATTGTCTTATTGCTTCAGCCAAACTAGAAGGAGAAGAAACTCATTTTAATATATTTTCATAGAGAAGAAAAAAAATAATTACTTGTTTCCTTGCGGTTCAAATCAAGTTCCATTTTTCCCCTCTAATGAATTTTTCTTCCCTTTCTTTCCTTGGGGCCTATCATTAAAATTCACATCTTTTATCAAAGTAGTTTTATTTGTAAAGATAAGGTCTTCCTTAAGGGGAACTTGGGGCTTATGATGTACAGACACCCAACATGATTTGCTATTATCCATTTCCTCTTTCAAAGCCAAGGGAAACAGTCATTTACTGAATCTGTCCAAGTTTCCCTTTCCATTGAAAGCAAATGCTAATGACATTTGCAGAATGTTTGGAGAATTAGTTATAAAAGTTATAAATAAGCACAGAATCTCGCACAATTATGGCAGTTTTTGCTACTTCTAGGGGGAAATTATTATTCCTCTTCCTCAGTTGTCTATTTCTCTTCTATTAACATTGGGGACCAGATAATTCTATGCCGTGGTGAGCTGTCCTATGCATTGTAAGATGTTTAATGATATTCTTATCCTTTACCTACCAAACAGCCAGAACACCTTTCCCACTGAACTAAAACTGACGTCAGACATTGTCAAATATCCCCTCAGAAGAAGTTGAGAGCTACTGATTTCAAAAGAGAAATTCTCAGTGTTCTTTATGTGTATATGTGCAGGTGGTAATGCGTACATATATGTTCATAGGTTATAGTGGCTGTTTTGTTTTTCAAATTATCTTCAACAAATATAATAGGACGCATAGTTCTTTAGTTCCTCTTTTATTTCCTTTAGTTCCTCTTTTATAAAATGCTGGATGAACTTCACTGAGATTCTTAACCTCAGGTATCACTGTCTCTTTAAGGACACTGGTCATGTGTCCTGCTCTCAACAAAACATGCCATTTTTCTAGTTGGATGCTCTCCCAGTCACTGAGTTAATTCATGTGCTCTTGCTTTTCAACATTAGAAAGCAGCTGATGTGGTAAGAAAGTCTTCACGGTGATTTAAATAAAAGTTTATAGGTTCCAGATTGCTCCCTATCTGTTAATACATCCATCATCTAAAAGTCCTTTTAATTGAGAAGAAACTTGGACTTGTCTCAAATTGGACAATCAAGACCATATGGTGGTCCTCTAAAGTGCTCCTCAGTCCTAAACGTCTAGGATTTTATAACTCCAGTACCTATATCCTTAACCACAACTTCACCCCCTTTTCTTTCCCATTGCACCTTCCTGCATGCAACACTGCAGGACCCCAGGATAATTCAAAACATTCCATAATTGTCTCTGGGCCATAGAGGTAGAAGGATGAAATAGTCAAGGAATCTTGAATGTCTGGTCTTTTTATTTGGGTGGTATCATAACACACTTCAAAAATATAGAAGATATTTTTCTTTTTATCTCCATGTTTTATACTTTCCTTATATGTCCCAACTGGAAGTTTTCCCCTTGTCTTCTAGGATATATGGCTCTCTTTCTTCTTTTTTTCTCTCTCACTTCTCCTCCCCAAGCCCTCTCAGTCTCTTTCTTTTGAAGTCCAGATAGCATTGCTGAGTCCCTCCTGTTTTCTATCCTTGTTACCTATGGCAGGTACTGTGGACTCTGTCACCAAATTAAATGCAGTGCTGCAGATGTCAGAGCTTGTGAGATTTAGGGCAACAATTTGTCTTGTTGTTCCCCCTGGTGTTGTCACTGCTGCCCTCTAATTCTCCACCCTTCAAAATTAGGGACAGAGTGGATGAGCAGCTGCTGTTCTTGTCTTGCTGAATAATTCATGCCATTTAACTCTAGCTTGGTCATATCATTAGCCTTGTTGAATAACAGGGAAGAAAGAGCCTTTTAAGATTTACCAAAGCATAGATTTAAAAGAGAAAATATTTTCTCAACTTTCTTATTGTTCACATTTTTTCTCTAAAATAAATAAATTTAGATGAAAAGTAAATTGACAATGGAACTGTATTTCTTTTCAAAACTCGTCCTGGAAATGGCATTGAGTGCATTGTTGACACTGAGTTTGGGAAGGATGCTATCCCATTAGTAGTATGTTTTGGGTGTTTTTTCTGCTATGGAAACTCTGAATGAGCACTGGAGGGGGTGGTTTCCACCCTCAGGGAGCTTGCACAGGAGGAGGGGAAATGGGCGTTTATCAGAAGAATACTCAGTACCCACTTAAAAGACTTCACGTGCATCCCCTGCAGAGCACATTCCACTAATTTATTCTGCAAATGCTTATAATCAAGGGCTGTACAGCAAGCACAGCTATACGCTGAGAAGATAGCACTGAGTGAGCAGAAAAGACACAATGGCTGCTTGTGTTCATCTACAGTCAGCTGCAGGATCCAGCATCAGCCAAATGTTTACATGCACATAAAATCATGCTCTAATGAGTGCAATGAAAAGAAGTTTCCTAACATAAGCATTTCTTAGGCAGTCACATATATCCATTTATCCACTCACTCACTTAGTGTCTACTCATTTCTTTCTTTGTGCTAGACACTTGGATTTCAGCATCAGCTAAATTTGGTGTGTTCCCTGTTCTCACAAAACTGCAGTCTACTAGAGTCATAAGTAATTAGGGCCTGAGTAATTTAAAATTGGGATAGGATCTGGGTCAAGGTTACAAACGAGCACTGTACTAGGCTTTTTACATGAATCAGCTTATTTAATGTGCATAATTATTCCCATTCTATGATTAATCTCATTTCATATGTGTAAAACCTGAGTCTGGCAGTTTGCAAGGTGGTCGAAAGATAAACTGGTGAAGTCCCACCTAGGCATACCACACATAGCTTTCACAGCTTTGGGATAAAGATCAACCCCTGACCCCTGGGTTAGCAACCTGTGCCAAAACAGACTGACAGGATCAAGACTGAATGATTGGCCGAATACATTCAGCCAAGCATGGCTACCAGTATCTATGCTTGAAGTTAAGTTGACTTCTTGGTATAAGTAGTTCTGTGCCCATAAAAAGCTAATCAGTTCCGAAAGTCCATGGAGCTTAATTGGAGTTTACTGTGACTTAGTGCATTTTTCATGTTTGCATTCTTTGCTTGGATTTTCTCATTTTCATCTCTGGTTTAACACTGTGGCTTTTGAGCAGCTGCCAGATGGGTCTCTAAAGCTTTGGCCAGATTTTTGTCTAATAGTGTCGATTCTGTACAAAAAAGATGCTGAGAAATTAGAATTTCCTTTCTTTCCAAGAATCCCTAGAAAATCTGACCCTGAAACATCATAGGTCTGTTTTCCTTTCTGTTTACTGAGTTTACTAATGATATTTGCTGATCTAGCAAGTGGTAGCGTTTCACATTGCAGACATCAAAGCACAGTGACATGACTTCAGATTGAAAACTAACAGATGCAATCGAAGTGAAGGAATCTAGAAAATATCACAGCAAAATATGGAGAATTGTTATGCTGATTATTTATTTTAAATCAAAGGTACTTGAGAATCAGTCAAGGATTTTTTTATTTCCTTAAGTTTCCACATCTCCTAGGAGACCACATCACCAAAAATAAAGGAACACAATTGCTTTCAGCCTCCTCCCTGTTATCGCATCAACAACAGAAAATTTCACTCACATCACAGAAAAATCTGAGGGTCAAGCACTACACTAGATGAATCTTTGTCATAAGCCATCATCTATTCTTTGAGGGTACTGTTCATCTTTCCAGATAACATTTGCATTCCATAGGTCATCTACAGACCTTCTTTTGTTTTACTTCAGAAGTAGGTACGTGAGATTCTAGATCAAACTGGGTTATTGGACAACATCCTTGTGAATGTGAAAAACGTGTATGTTTTCATTTGTGACTATTACCAGTTCATTTTCATAAATTGAAATGATTGAATCTTCATAGGGAGAAGGAAAAGCCCTCTTTTACCACACACACAGTGAGAAGAAAAATAAAGTTGGGCACATTCTGGGACACTTGCTAGTGCTGCGTGTGACTTACAAAGCCTCACAGGAGGAATAACGTATGTCTGGAATGATATACACAGTTTATCTCCCGAGACACATTTCCCTCTAACACTATCTGCTCAGACCCAGCTATAGCATCTGATAGTAGTGTTTCGTGAGTCTGCTTCACACTGTTAGTATTAGAGCAGTTGACATGAAACTTAACAATTAGGCTTGGGACCCATGAGCTCATCTGAAGACTAGTTTGAGCTCGTTATGTCATTGCTGCTGCCACACAGATTTTGAGCTTTCCTAGTTTCTACAGTGTCTTTAAAATTAACCTTTGGCCACTGCAATTACTTTAAAAAGCCTTATTTTTAGATGTACTTTAAAAACAGTTTATTGCAAATTTTAAAAATTATCACAATTTATGCCTCAAATCTTGAACTATAATGTTATTGTATGCAGCAAAAGTATAAGAAACTCTTCAGGTAATACACTGTTTCAAAAGTTTTCTGTCCAACCAAATCAACTTAAAAAGGTGTCCTGAAATTTGCTCATCTAGTATTTGCTGAGAATTTGTTATAGGCTACATTTTTGTTCATTTTTCAGAGTAGTGAAAAAAAATTCTCTAAAGTGACCATGGTTTATTGAGAAAAATTTAAACATATAATTAAAATTCAATAAGATTACTTATGTTTTGGGATTTTTGATGAATAAAACCTCCTTGTTATTTAAATCTCTGCAGGAAGAGACAAAGTGAAACAAAATAAAAAAAACTTTGATACAATGAAATTCTAAAACTTTTTGCCCCCTAATGCTTTTGCTCTTTAAAGTAATTATTTTCAACACATTATATGAAAAGGTAACTCTCATTTTGAAAAGTGTAAAGTGTAGTAATTAAGAACATGGATCCAGGGACTCCTGTTTGGCCTTGATTCTACTTCTACCACTCTTCTGCTCTGATTTTCTAACACATTTTGGACACATGCGTCTTAGCAGATAGTGGTAGAGGAAAATGTGTCTTTTTGTGCCTCGGTTGGTCCATGTGTTTAATGAGGTCATTGCACTACCCAGCCTCATGACGTTGCTTTGAGGGTTGAATGAACTACATGTGATGTGCTCAGAGCAAAGCTTAGTTAATAAGATTAGCGGTCTTTATTGTTATTAATATTTGTGTTTCACAACAGAAAGTATTGCATTCCTACATCTGATATTGCTTTTCTTTTGACACAATTCTATTACTTTCATTATCCAATTTGATGCTAAAATGATCTCAAGGGATGGGGAAAAGAACACACCCCTTAAACGTGAGGAGACTATTACACAGAATGTGAATCCTTGCTGTTTTTTCTGTAGCAGGCAGCTGGAGGTCCAAAAGAACATGAGCTTCATGGGTCACTCATTCTTCATTTTATACTGCTTATCAGTCCTTGCACAGAAACTAGACTATATAATAAGCACAGGTTAAAAAATTTAGAATCTCTAAAAAATTTAGAAATTCATCTCATTCCAAAGGAAGTAAATTGGAATAATATTTCCATTCATATATAAGGGAGGTAGTACAATCCATCTGTAAAGCAACCAAATAACACTTAACGAGATTACCATATTAGAACGAAGTCTAATACATCTAATCTGGGTCACCTACCCTTAGGTGATTCTCACTGGAAAGACTGACTATTTTTTTCATCAGTTAGCCAGCCCCCAAAGCTGGAGGACTGAACTTTCTAGAAGGCTGCATGTCTTAGACAGTGGGTAACAGGCTGCACTTCTGAGAAAGAGACCCCATCTTCACATTCTCTGAATTCACCTCAGCCATTGCCTTGTCTGCGTTTGGTGCTAATGAATACATTCTTGAATGACTGTTAATGGTTTAGACCCAAAATATCTTCCTAAAGTTGCACATATTTGGAGGTCAGCTTGGGGAAGGTGATTGGATCACCAGGATGCTGTACTCAGAGAATCAACCCACTGATGAGTTCACGGCTGAGTGTGCTGTTAGGAACCAGGGCCTGGCAGAGTGTGACTTGGTGGGCTCCTGGGAGAGTGACTTGGAAGAGTGGATTCTTGTTCCCAGCTCCCTCTTCTCTCTCTGCCTCCTGGTTGTCATGGGCTGAGCAACATTTCTCTGAATCTCTCTTCCTCTCTGCCCGTCTTCGTCTAACTCCCTGGCTCTTCTACTATGTTCATTCTGCCTTGGAGCCAGTCAACAGGGACTGAGTGCTCTGAAACCGTGAGCCAAAATTAACTTTTCCTCTCTCAACTGTCAGTGTCTAGTATTGTGTCCCAGGCATGGGGAAATGACTAATAACATCACTTAAACAAAACATTCTTTTAGGACTTGAATTTATTAATTCAGCTGAATATTATGTATTAAATTCCTGAATACACAGGCACTAAAAATGTCTATTATAGTAATAAACACATTCAGAAGTGTGCTTTACTAATCTAGATGTCTTGCAAGCCAAAATATGACTAATCAAGATTATTTGTCTAGATTATCCCTTTCTTTGCAAATAAAGAGAATCACACCGCTTGACTTCAGTTGTGCGTTTGTCCCATTGAGTAGTGAGGGGCACTTATTTATTGAATGACTAACGCTCTTTTCCTACTCGATTTATGACCTAGGGGAGTGGTTTTATTTGGTTGCTACGGAAGCTGAGTAAGCACTTAGTCATTAACATTGCTTGTTACCAGATCAGAGGATTGCACGGGGTAATGGCTGGGTTACGAACTGAAGGCTGTACTGCTTCAGCCTATTGTTTCATGCAGGAAAGGGACCATCGTGTGGCCTGACAAATTTCAAGGGAATCTGAATATGTAGATTATGATATGATTATTATGATTATTGTTTAAATAATGATGATAAAACAAATTTAAAGTAATATACTAGCCTTCCACTCAAAATAATAGGGACTGTCTATACTTCTTGAAACAATAAAAAAGAGAATCATATAATTAAATACATAAATAAATAAAGATAGATAGACACAATACTTCAAATCATGTTTTTCAAAACATACTCAACGTAAAACATTGATAATAAAAACAGTGATCTTCTTGAGATAGGAACACCAGGGAAAACCCACGAAAGAAAACTAATACATTTGCCATCATCAAAATTAAAAACTTCTGTACTTCAAAAGATAATGTTCAGAGAATAAAAGGACTAGGAGAAAATATTTGCGATGCACATATCCGTTAAAATACTTGTGTCCAGAATATATAAAGAACATTCAAAGCTCAATAAAACAAATATCCCAATAAAAATAGATAAAAGATTTGAATAGACTTCAAAAGAATATACACAGATGGAAAACTAGCACATCAACAGATATTCTTATTAGTTATTAGAAAAATGCAAATTAAAATCTTAATGTGGCCTATATGTCCATCAACAGTTAGATGGATGGATAAAAAAAATGTGTATCTATACACAGTGGAGTACTACTCTGCCATAAAAAGGATAAACAAATTATTTTTATGAAAATGAATGCACCCTGAAACCATAATGTTAAGTGAAATAAATCAGACACACCAGACTAAACACCACATGATTTATCTTATATGAGAAATTCAAAATGTAAGTAAAGAGCAAAATAAAATATAGATAATAGGAAATAGAGAGATAGACCTTTTGCAGATGGTCAGGGGATCCAGAGATAGAAGGAAGGGGAGAGAGGGAAAGGGAAGGGAATGAATAAAGAATTAAGATAAATTACATACATGTACCAGTCCCCCACAAGAAATGTGGCCATTACATACCACAAACACACTAAAAAAAAGATGATAATAATAATAATAAAAGTTGAAAAAGTGAACTCACAATGAAATACACTGACAGCCTATTATAATGGTTTGAATTTTTTTAGGCTATTTTTATATTTTATTAGTACATGTTTGTGATGCGTAATGAATGCACTCACCAAGGGGTGTTAGTACTTGCACACATGCATATTAATCCTTTTTACTTCACCTTCTCTTCTCCCTCTCATCTCTGCCCATCTCTAGATCCTCTTTTTGCCTGCAAACAGTCTATTTTCTTCTCTTTTTTTCATAATCTATCTTTGATTTTTCTTTTTAAATTATTGATACTTTGGGTTTCTCACATAAGGGAAACTGTGTGATATTTAACTTTTAGTGTCTGATTAATTCACTTAACACTATGGTCTCAAGGTGCATCTGTATTGCTAAGAATAATTCAAATTTATCTTTTTCTGGCTGAGTAATACTCCATTATTTATGTACATATAATGGTTTAAATTTAAAAGACTGACAATACCAAATGACAGCAAGAATTTAAAGTAATTAGAACACTAACTGATAGATAGCTGGAATTTAAAAGATTACAACCATTTAAGAAACACAGTTTAGCAATTCCTTGGAAACTCAGAAATGTAAACTACTGTATAGTCTAGTCATTCCACTTCTTAGCATGAACCCAAGAGAGGAGAATGCACATGAATATTTAAAAATTCACCAACAAACATCCATAGAAATTTAATTTGTAGTTTTTAAGAAGTAGGAAAATCTTAAATAGTCATCAGCAGATATGGTAAACAGATTGCGGTATATCCATACAATGAAACACTCCCAGGAATAAAAATGAAGAACTGTCAATGCCTATGCCAAGATGAATCACAAAACAATTAGGCTCTGAGAAAGAAGACAAACAAGGTGCATTCAGTATAACTTTTTTATAAAACTCTAGAAATTATAAACTAATCCATAACAACACCCTTCGCCTGGGTGGCCCTGCTCTGCGCCTGGCCTGAATTGAATGTGCAACTAGCAAGCAAGTTCTGCCTGACTGTGTGGCTTGGGAGTTCGCCAAGAGACCAGTAGGAGTTTGTGCCATCCCCCATTGGCCATTGACATTTGGGGCATCCCTGGGGCCCTGCCTACCTGTGCCCTGACCACTCACCAGGAGCAGTGCGGTGGTGGCTGCTCCAGACTGGGCTTGGGTCTGGAGCGAGCGCAGGGAACATGACCTAGCTGTGTACCTTGGGATCGGGTGACTAGACCCATAGAAATTTGTGCCCAGCCCCTGTCAGCCACAGATATTTGGGGTGTCCCTGGGGTCCTGTCTGCACCCCACCCGTCCACCCTGAGTGGCTGCTCTGGGTCCGGCGTGGGTTGGGGGCATGGCCAGCGAATTCCACCTAGCCGTTCAGCTTGGGACTTTGCCAGGAGCCTGGTGGGGGTTTGTGTCTGTCCCCCATTGGCTCAGGTAGTTTGGGCATTGCTGGCGTTCTGTTAGGCCCCACCCATTAACCCAGAGTGGCCCAAAAGCTGCTTATGTGGGCCTCGCTTGCATTGGGGGTGTGCACAGTGAATTCCACCTGACTGTGTGGCTTGGCACCTTGCCAACAGACAGGTAGGAGTCTGCAACCCTTCACCATTGGCACAGGAAGTTTGGAGCTTCCCTGGAATCCTGCCTGGGCTCCACCCAGACACCGCCCAGCAACAGAACAGCCACAGTGATAGTATTTTCTGGAGCTGAAGGAGTGCATTGAGAGTATCACCTAGCCTTGGCACCTCAACTGTGCACATTGGATTCACCTCCCACAGTGGAATACAGGAAAATGACAAAAAACAAAAGAGCAAAATGCAATCTTGCACCTCCAGTCCTTTGCAAACAAGCCAAAGAGTCACAGACACAGAAGAAAATATGAGCCACACACCTGAAACTTTGGAAATGATAGCAACTGAAGTAAAGAAACAACGCTATGAAACTTTAAAGGAACTGAGGTTACAAATGATTTCACAGGTAAAACGAGATAATAAATGTAATGAAAGAAATGCTAAGCACATCTAAAGAAGATATAGTTGGAAAAATAGAGGAACACTGCAAAATGATGGAAACCTTGAATGAAGAATACAAGAAAGAATTAGAATGCATGAAACAGATTCAAAGAGATATCCAGGAAATCAAGAAGGCCATCGAAAGCTGGCAAAGCCACCTCAATGAATATGAAAATAGAATTTCAGACCTCGAAGACATGATTGCAGCTAGTGAGGAAGAAAGAAACATCTTTTAAAAATAACAAGGAATCAGGAAATAGCAATTCAGCAGTTGCAAGATGATGCAAAGAAAACAATGTAAGACTAATAGGTATAAAGGAAAAAGAAGGAGAAAACATAAATGCTATAAAATCACTATTTAAAGAAGTCATGGCTCAAAATTTCCCAAACATGGGAAAGGAAACTGACATGCAGATAAATGAAGCATATAGAACTCCAACTAGCCAAAAACCAACATAAGTCAACACCCAGACATATAATTATCAGCATTCCAGAAATTCAACATAAGAACAGAATATTAAAAGCTGTGAGAGAAAAGAAGCAAATCACCTATAAAGGAAAGCCCATCAGAGTCACAGCAGACTTCTCAACACAACCAATGAAGTCAAGAAAAGCACGGAGTGAAGTATTTCAAGTCCTAGAGGAAAACAACTTCCAACCCAGACTGATGTACCCTGCAAAACTGTCCTTCAAAGTTGGTGGAGGAATAAGATATTTCCATGACAAAGAACAGCTGAAGAACTTCATGACCACCAAACCAACCCTGCAAAGAATACTGAAAGATACTCTAGATAGAAATGAAAATAGCTATGACGTCAAAAACATCAACAGAAGAAGAGCACCAAGCAGGGCAAATAATTAAGTAGAGGGAAAAGGGAAAGAAACCACTGCAGAAAGATAACATGACTAAAACAAGCCAGTATATATCAATTATAATGATTAATGTAAATGGCCTCAATTCACCAATCAAAAGGCAGAATGGATCAAGAAACAACATCCAACCATATGCTGTCTACAAGAAACCCATCTAACCCAAAAGGAAATTCATAGACTGAAAGTCAAAGGATGGAAAACAATACTCCATCCAACAGGAACCCA
>RJWT010041110.1:0-12382 GCA_004365215.1 Cuniculus paca
AAGATGAGATGATAGCAACTAATGTAAACAAAATAATAACTTAGTGGTTGGGTTGTTTGATTGACTTTGTAAGCCTAAAGCTGATAGTCTAAGCATCTATTTAAAGGATAATAATATGCATTATAGGAACTGTGGGAGATTTCCTTCTGTTTTGTTTTTGAAATCCAATGTTTTGCTCCATTTTACTGTTTTGTTTTATTCCTGTATCTGGTAACCTGAGCAACTATTTTAAAGATAACAATATGCAATATAACAACCGTTGTTAAATTCCTATCATCTTGTTTTGAAAACCTATATAGCTAGTGTTTTTGTTGCTGTTATTTTGTTTTTGTTGTGGTTTTCTTGGTTTGTTTGCTTCTTAAATTTTCTATTTTTTCTTTTTTCTCTTTAAATGAAATGATAAATAAGGTAAAAGCTAGTGTTAATTAAAATGATCATTCAATTAAAATTAAAATATACACACTTATGATTAATGTATTAGAAATACTGATAAGATTTATGAAGCTTGGTAAGATCAGATTTGTAGAATTTTATTTAAAAATATTTTTCAGGGCTGGGGATTTACCTCAGTGGTGTAAGCGCCTGCCTGGCAAGCATGAGGTTGCAAGCTCAATCCCTGGAGCCAACAAAACAAAGAAAAAAAAAAAAGAATTAAAAATTTTTTCATACCAGATTATGGTATTTGAAATATTTGACTGTAAATATTTAATTATAGATTATGATATTTGAAATATTTGATTGTAAATATTTACAATGTAAACATTATAAATATTTGATTGTCAACATATTCTAATTTCCATATGCTATAAAAACATACAAGTGATAGGTTAATATTTAACATACATTTCAAAAAACAAAATTTGGTAAGATAATGTAAAATGTCAAATGGAGATAATTTCCACTTTATGAAGTTTAATTTAATTCTCAATTCATACTTCACTGGAAGAAGATTGAACACCACTGATCAATTTGTTTAAACCATCTAATTGTAAGAATAAAGTGCAGAAACAAACACAAAACAAATAAATTATCACCTGCTAAACAACATACAGTTTAATGAGTTATCACCATGGATACCCAGGTCTGCAGTAAAATTGCCAGTCACTCTAAAGGCTTTTCCTTAGGCATACCCCACTCAGAGTCCTTCATTTCCCACTGAAATACATACTATCATCATGTTTTTAGTTTTGAATCATTTTAACATTGTGTCATTCAATACACATCCATACAGTTACAGTTTAGTCTTTTTCAAAGTGTCTTTTAGCTCTCCTTTATTGTACAGTTTCCACTTTCATTCTTGCTTTTCTTTTCCATTTTCCTGATAAAGTAACTATGCTGTTGGCTTGTAAGGGCTTTGCATTTCTGAATTATGTGAAGTTGAATCTTTTTCTTTATCCTGTGAATTTCTTGTGAATTCATAACTTAATCTAAAGTCTTCATAAAACACAAATTTAATCCCTTGACAAAACAATGGGTGGATATTCTCATTATTTTTAGTGGAAAAAGAAATTTTGAAGCCCTAGTTACATGAATGCAGGGTCCGTTTTATATTTAATACGTTTTATACTTCGTGCCTGTGCTTTCCTTAACATCAAGAACCAAGGTTATCAAGAAAATAGAGAATTTGTGAATGTTCCATATTATTTAATTTATTCCAACACATATACACAAGAGCTTGGGAGTAACAATATTCAGACTACCACCTCTAATTATTACCACTAAATATGGTTATTTTTTGTATATGTTTGTCCTATTCTTACCATTTGTAATAGTAAGAAACTGTAGTCATTATCTGCTGTATTCTTTCTTCAACTATCATTTAATTGTAAGTCTACAAAAATGTATACTTTTATCTTTTAATTAAAGGATACTTAGCTTATTTTCTACCAATAGAATATTAGGGGTCTAAATATGTTTTGTTATTGTGTACTTTTTTTTTCTTTACAAACAAAAGTAACAAAATTTCTATATATAAATTATTTAAAAATCATCCTGTTTCCTTAAAATGTATTAAGGTTTATCCCACTACACAAAAGACATATCCAACAAATATCTTTGGATGAGCCTTTCTTTATATTAGACTTTTGCTGAGATGACTAAATGATAGTGTCTATATGTTGCTGAGAATCTTTATTATTCAACTGGTAGAACCTATGAGGCAGTTTTGTGTGCAAATATGTGCGTGCGTGTGTGTGTGCACGTGCATGCAATTAAACAGCCTCACAGTTGTGTTGAAGACTGAAGGATTCACTTATAAAATGTGAATTACAAACATGAGTTTTGTTGAAATTCTTAAATTACTTATCACATGGGACTTTGTCAAGTGTTGTTAAGACATAGTTGTGATGGTTAAGCTTCATCGTGTCAGTTTCATTGGGTTGGGAGGTACCTTGGGAACTGGAGGAGCACACTTCTGAGTATGTTTTAGTAGGTGACACAGGCACTGTCTTGGGAACAATTTCTGGTGATTGGTCACTCCTTCATCTCTGGCACTGTTAGTCTGATCCTTGCAGCACACATGAACTAATCAGCTTTGCTTTACCACTCCTTTTTGCCACAATATTTCTTCCTTTGAGCCAGGGGACCATAGACTGAGTCTCCTGAAAATATGCACCAAAGTAAAGCAGCCCTCCTCTAAATTGTGGTTGGTGGATATTGTGTTCAGCAAGGAGAAATAATGAATGAAACAATGGTCACTGACTTTCTTGAGCAAATTACTTAAGAAAAGGATTAATTTTTATTTTATGAGTTAGTATTGGAAGTGGCATAACAATTATTTCCATTTTTTGTTGTTAGGCAAACAGATTAACCTAATTACAATGTGAAAAGGGCATATGTTATGAGGAATGATCTTGCATATATTTCAAAATGCAGGAATCATTGGAGAACAATGCCACCTGGACAGGTAGTTACCAGATTAGGTAATCTTATCTTTAACTACTGCTGGTATGAGTCAAATAGTATAAAATTCATGTTTCTCAAACTTCTTTCTTCCTTGAATATAAGAATTTAACAACTAACTGTCCTGTAACAATTATATACTGAATTGATGATCAATTGAAATTTAGCATACTGAAAGCTCATCTCCTGGATATATCTGCCCTTTAAAAATTTCTTCCTGACTCACACATCACAGGTTCAAAAGGCTTTGGAGCTGAATTTTATGGATCTTTCTTGTACTTCACATTTAATTCAAAACAGAATGTGAGGGCTAGGGATCTTGCTCAGTGGTCTAAGCGCCTGCCTGGCAGGCGCAAGGTCGTGAGTTCAATCCCCGGTGCCAGAAAAAAAAAAAAAAACAGAATGTGATTCAAACTGCTACCTGTAAAACATATCTAGAAGCTGATGACTATCGTACACAGCTCATATTGCCCAGCTGCCAAAATGCCCTTCCTGTGCCATGATAATCCCCTCCTCTGTTTTCAATAATTCCACACTTTGGCAATCTGAATCCTGATGTCTATGAACCATCTGCAGTGAGTCTTCTAAAGTATAAAGTATGTCATACGGTTCTCTGAAAAAACTTAGCAATATTTTTCCATTTCACTTACATTGAAACTTGAAATCTAAACTCTTTGATGTGTTTTAAAATCTTTATCTATGAAGATAAATATCGGGACACTTCTCTTTATTCCCACTGACTCTCAAGTTATTCATTTGATACCAATCATGATGACCTTGTTTCTATCCTTCAAACATTTTAAGCCTTCTCATGCTTTGTGGCCTTTACCCATGTTTCTCTTATACTGCAGTGGTTCTTTGTTAGATCACCACAGGACTCTCTCAATTCCTTAGCCTCTGCTCAAATATCAATATATTAGAGAAGCCACTTTTGGCAACACTATAAAATAGAACACATTGTGCCATGATTTTCAATCTATATACCTTTTTATTGATATCAATGACAGTTATCAGCACTATATTTTATTATAATATATTCTTAAAAACATAAGTTTAAAGATGACAGGCACTAGAATTTTCCCCTACCCTCTATTTCATGTAGTCCAATACTACTAATAGGCACTCAAAGAATAGTTTTTGAATGTTGAATATGAACATTGAATAGAAAGCTGTATACAAAGCTGTTAGCCAAATTAGATCACAGAATTAATTTGATAAGATTTCTAATAATTTTTTATGCTTGTAATATCACTACTTTCTGGAATACAGTTATAAATAATTTGTGAACATTTGATAATATGAAATACATATTAGTTTCTTTAAATTCTTACTTTCACACTAAATTTGCAAATTACTATTCATATTGACATAGTCCCCCTTGAGAATATGTTTTTAATTTCACTGAGCTCAAGGATATGATAATTAACTATCTTCCATGATACAATTTAGATTCCTCATAGTAGATACTTTCACATGTTTGGCTAACTCAGTAAATTACTCTCTGTTCCCAAATTAGTGTCCTCCCACACATCTTTTCTACTGATATGTATGGTATAACATCTAAATAGCTGTTTAGTACACAAATTGAGCAATAATTCTCAACTCATCCCTATTTTCTTCATCCAAAGTAAAAACATAAACAATATTTTATATTTCTGGTAACAACAAATCTATTCATATCAATATACTTTACTTTTTTTGTTTGTTTCCTCCATTTAGGTTAAAACATTCTAAATGAAAATATTATTAGAAAACATGATAGTTTCATATTTTGCTCAAAACTCTACTTATGATCTGCATATTTTATTGTATAAACTATTAGGAAATGCCCTGTTTTCTCTATGATCACACTTGCATAACTGAAATTCATTCTTCATAAAACTCAAGAAAATATTTAAAAGTTTCAAAATCACAGGTCTAAAGAAGCATACCTTTTTATTGTAAATAAAATTTAGTCATATTAATGTGACCATAGTTTCACAGACTTTCAGTTTTTTCTATACTTAAAGAGTTTCTCTCTCTTCTTATTCTTGCTTAAAAGATTACAGTCATGTTGATACCTTCATTTGCTTAGAACACACTAAGCTTTTTTCTGTTTCAAACTCGGGTAGAGGAATAGAAAGACAGAATGCTTATTCTTTTTCACTGGGGTTTCAGCTGAAACACTGTGGTGAATTAACTAATGGTCAACTCGCAATACCCAGCTGAACCGAATAAGCATGGTTCTGGGTGTGGAAGGCCCACCTGAGGATTGTTGCCAACAGCATAAAAGAAGAAATGGAGGGGAAGATCATCTGCTTTTGATAGAAGATCATCTGCTATTAATAGAAGATCATCTGCTATCTGAAGTAGCTTGTCCCACTGGTTTTCCTGGTATGAACTCAGCTGTTCTTATCTTCGGAGGAGCTTGAGTCCTCACTGTCACTGAGGGTGGCTGCAGTTCTCTTTGGGGGAGCTCTGCTTCCCACCTTGAGCATCACTTCCTGGCTCCAGTACAGATCCCTCAGCCTGCTGGCACAGATCCTTCATCCTGCTGGTGCAGAATTTCTAGCTTCCACCACTGAGCTTTGGGCCTTCCCAGTACAGATCGTTGATACAGACTTGCATAAAGCATATTTGTGGACTGTAGGCCTCTTCAACTGGACTCACAGAGGACATTGCCATGGGCTCTAGGTCTTCTACTGGACTCATGCATGAACTTGCTGTGGGATCCAGACCTTCAGCTGGATTCTTTGGGTCTATATTGAGTGGACAGATCTCCCTCTTTCATTTGCATTTCACTCTTTGGGTGAATATTATAAAATAATCCTATGAATTATGTGTTTTGTATTATATCTTTTCCCTTGTAAATCCTGACTACAGGAAGTACTATGCTCTTTTTTCTGCAAGATCTGTACTGTTATCTCTTAGCTCCAATTAACCATTTCAATTTAATAAAGCATTGTTGAAATAATGAGGTTTTTGTGTTCCTAATTTCAGAAATTCAGCCATTCTGAGGGGGAATATCTCTGGTGGTAAAACTCAATTGTGTCAATCTGATTGGCTTGGTAGCCACCTAGAAGATTAACAGTGCTACTTCTGGCTGTGTCTGGGGGAATCACAGAGGCATGATATGAGGTATTATCCTTGGTCCCTTTCTGTCTGACATTCTCCTCATAATATGCTTCCTAGGCACCATGAACTAAGCATCTTGGCTCTGTCATGCCCTTTTATTATGATGTACCTATCATGAACAGAGCCAATCATGGACAGGAGCACAGAAATTGTGAACCAAGTTAATTCTCTCTTTAAATTGTGGATTTGGATATTGTGTCCCAGTGATGGGAAAGCTGACTAATACAATATGCAAGTGCACACTTAATGACAGAGCTCTGAATAGCTATTTAAAAGCATGAAATTATAAGTATTTGTACACGTGAGTTACATGTAGTTCTTAGTCTCTTTTGACATCAGTTCACATATTATCATGCAACACTTATGTCAGGGATACCTTCTGGGAAATATGTCTGTGAACATCATTAAACATACACAAAATAGGATGTGTACAATGACCTTATAGGACCACTATGGTAAATACAGCACTTGTAGACTGAAATGTCATTACATCATAGAGCATAATCTCATTTGAGTACTGAAATATTCACCTACTATGTAACTATAATATTTTGCCTTTTACATTTAACAAATTTCTTAGTAATTCTAGGTAATTGTTAATGTTTAGGGCATTTATTATGGTTAACATAATGTAATTATATTGTCTTCACTGTGGTTTTACTTTATTGCATAACCTTTCAATTGTTATTTCTGACAGTGTAGCCTTGAGACAGAAAAATTGACACTAAGTATCTTGAAGAAAAATAAAACGTAGGAGTTGAAAACTTAGTATCATATTTAAGTCCATTTCAGGACCCTCTTCACTCCAAGAAAATCTGCATTTCAGCAGCCTAAAAGGATCCACAGCACGCATAGTACTTTATCTTTGGCACTGACTTATAAAGTAGAAGCTGAAATTGAACTGTCCAGATAAACCAGTGATATTCTTTACCAAGGACAAGATGCATGTTTTCAAAGCAGAGGATTATTCCTTGAGGCCCGAATATTATATAATTGTCTTGGTTACTTTTTTCTCATTGTTGAGACAAAATACCTCACGCCCAAAGTGAAGGAAGAGAGGTTTATTTCTTACAGCTATGGAGGTTTTAGTCCATACTCAGCTGGTTGCAAGGCAGGATGGCACGAACTGGGGGTCAGCCGTTCATGGCAGCTGCAAGCAGCATGAGCAAACCTTGCAAAAAGAGAGAAAAACAATGCTTCCTTCTCGAACTTACATTGCATGCTGGCTTCACCCATAGGCGGGTACAAAACTCACGACCAATCCCAGCACTAGACAATGAATCAATCACAAATGTTAGATTCAGCCACTTCCATGACTACATGAGGCTGGGGGGGGGGCACCTATATACAAACCATAATAATAATGAATTAAATCATTATGTGCTACAAACATGTAATACTAAAGATAAAAATTTAAAAAGATATATTAAAATTTGGGAGGAAGTGGCCAGAAAATATTAATGTTAGAAATGTTCCTTGTTTGGTTTATATTTCCATTTGGAGGTAATTTTTTCAAAATACTATTCTGAACTTGGTGATGCTTGGGATTGTGGCTAAATAAATTGTATTTTTATGGCTGAATTAATATTGGGTCCTCTCTTTTTGGTGTCACTCTTCCTAAAGTATATATGTAGCCTTAAATTTTCACAAGAAATACCGAAAACAAAATAGATGAAACCTGTGTTTGCAGGACAATTGGACTTCTACAGTTTTGCCTGAGAATAAGCATTTACATTTGTCAAATTCAGTACTATATAAGGGCTATTGTGGAAACAATCTTTTTAATGTATAATCCAGTATTTTTGAAGTAGCATTTATGCTTTGTTCTATATCTACCTAGAGGTGACAATTCTTTATCTGAAATGACTGGCACAAGAAATATTTAGGATTTTAGTTTTCTTCAAATTTTAGAATATTTCCATATAATATAAGGAGCTATCTAGTATTAGATCAATTCTAAACATAAAATTCATTTATGTTTCAAGCTATATGCAAGCTATACTCATGCCTAATGATAATTTCATACAATATACTAAGTATATATTTGCATGTTCACTGTAAACTGTCATATGAGGTTGTCTTAATTACTATTCTCTCATCACTGAGGCAAAATATCCAACACTGAGTGTTAAAGGAGGAAAAGTTTATTTGACTCACAGTTTGTAGAGGTTTCAGTACATAATCTGCTGGCTCCAAGGCAGGGTGATTTGTCAGAGGGCCATCACAGAGGAAAACAGTTCATGGCAACCAGCGTGTAGCAAAGCAACAAGGGCAAACGATACACAAGTCTCTTTCTACCCCTTTTATCTTATCTGGACTGCTGGGATTAGGGCTGTACCAATCCATCCCGTAGATTTATCCAACAATTACCCACCTTTAATCCTAGCACCCTTTATCCTAGCATTAAGCCATGAATCAATCACCAATTCTAGATTCAGCTACCTCCAAAAGCCCCATCTAAAAGTATGTGAGGCTTTGAGCAAACATCTAGATGCAATAACAGAGATCAAATCTGAAATTTTCTACTTATTGCATTGTCTTCTTTGTGTTCAGAAATTTTTAGATTTTGGAGCATTTTGGATTAGCAATTCTCAATCAGTGTTGTTTCCTCTTTCTCCATGTGTTCACCATATATGTAATGCATGTACATATTTCCATATACATTATAACATGAAATATTTTTTCAATTGCTGCACATAATTTTGATAGTAATTATGTGCATTTTTGGAGTTGAATTATTGTATCCTGTAAATGTGGATTTTTATTTTCCAAAAGATGTAATCTTCTACTGGTGCTGATACCTAAATGAAGTATACAATTTTCTGTACACTATCAAACAGCAGAAAACTAGAGATCAACAAATAACCAACTTGTTCAAATTTCCATTAGATCTGAAAATTTTTATGAATTTACACAGGAAAATAATAGGAAGATTTCAAAGCCAGGCCATATTTATTATATTTAAAATCATTTTAAAATATGAAATGTTGATGATTAAAATCAAATACTGTGCTAACTCCTTGCACAATATTCCTCTGTAGGCTGAAAAAAAAAGAATGAAATTATACAGAATAATAATGTATCAATCTTAAAATAACATAGATATTCCAATATTTATGACTGTCATTGGATGAGACATTAACTTCATTTAGAAATAGATTAATTCACCCAGGGAAAATTTAATCATTTCTTTAAATAATTTATTAAAGCATTTTTAGAGCCCTTCATTGCATAACCTTGCATCTCTCATAATCTACTAGGATGAATATGTTTTAGTATTTTAAGCAAATATAACTTATTTTTATTAGTTAAAAATGACACAAAGTCTTGTCATCTACTTACTTACAGGCAGATTAATCAATTTTATTCACTGACTAAGTAATCAATACTCCAAATTCAATTTACTGCAGCCTTTCTGGTGAAAATGAAATAATGCTATTCAAATTATTTGGTCCTCTTCCTCTCAAAAAGTCATTTTCTCTAATAGAAAAGGCTTTCATGAGCACATATTTCCACTGCTAATGATGAGATTATCATCATGAATGATGTGGTAAAAGACTGATTAGGTTTTTAGCTATAAAGATAATATTTTTCTTTATTTGCAATTGATAAATAATAGCTTGATGGGAGGGGTGTGATGGCCAGTATGTTAGTAATAGAAACATGTGCTTTCTCATCAATAAAATTAATAATAATGATCTACAGTTCTCAGCAAAGTAAACAGTGCTGCTTACTGTTATGTTAAAATTGATATTAATCTTTTTTTAGAGAAAGCACTTTATATCCTTTTTAGAATTAAAATTGTAGTACAAATCTTATTTCGTAAGCATATTATTATTAGGTTTTATTTACGGTTTTATATCCTATCTTCTGTACTTGGATTATTTATTTTTCTTTTTCTTTCAAATCCTCAGAGGAACCAATGTCTATAAAAGCCAACATCCCAAAGTCACATCTGTTGAAATTACAAGGTGTTAAAGAAAAGCTTGACTGCTCATGCAGATTAATCGTATATAGAGAAGGTGAAGTACGTTGCATATCCACCTGCCAATAATTGCATAGCCCTTGCTCACAGTGCACTCATTATTCATGCACGTTTTCCTGTGCAATTTCAAGTAACTTTCCAGCTCACATTACCTTACTACATCAAAATTTATTGTAGGTGCAGCATTGTGTCCCATTGTGAAAGTTAGAAATAGGAAAACAATACTTAGAATTCTAAAGACAGGTCTTCCTTTCCTGACACTGTCAGAATAGCCTATTTTGTGCTTTTGCATTCACTTTCGAGAGAGATTTGTCTCATAAAGTGGAGAACTACTGGTTCAGGGAAACTAAGGTCTTCATTTAAAGGGCCATAGATTCATTGAATCAACATCAGTAAAACAACTGATCTGATTGAAAATAGTGCATGTTCCAGCATTTATCAAACCATCATCTCAAAGACACACTAAAATATAGGTTAAATTTAATTTAATTTAAAAACAACTAATACAAAAGTGGAAAAACAGTAGACATATATTTTTGAGGAGGGCTATGGAAACATGCGAATAAGTCTTCAAATGTTTAAAGGAGTAGCAGAATAGAGGTTTGGGTACAATTTTATAGCTACAGAAGGCACAGCTAGGATTAATGAAAATGCAGAGAGAAAGATGTTAGCTCAATGGAAACAAAAATCTATACATTTGTTGTCATAAAGTAAACTAGTTGCTCTGCTCTTTCCTAACTAGAAACATAAAACATAAATGGTTACATTGTCATCAATTTTAAATTAAATAGATACCGTTCCTAAATCTATCAAGGTAGAAGAAATTATTGATTAGATTAAATTTACTTCCAAAACCCCTTAATTTCATTCTTCAAATGGAAAAATCACAGTAGCTTAACCCCTGCAAAGAAAATATCATCCAAGTATTAATGGTGTAATTATGAGCACAGTAACATGAAAGAGAAGACCTTAGGCTATGGGACTTCACTCTCAGATTCCAATGAACCCTTTAATTTACTAACTCTGATATTGGCAAATAACTTAATATTTTTAGTTCTCATTTCCCCACCTACAAATTTGATAGTGACAGGGCCTATTTGCTGTCTGTGTGAAAATCAAATGATTTGATACTTGTAAAATATTTTTTGCTTATGATAGGGACAGGTAGAGGGGAATACAGGTGGTGACATTGTAGCATATGTCCTGGGTGACTGATTGTTGTGTATTTACCACAAGCTTATCCTATGCTGTATTTGAGGAAGTGAGCCCTTGTGAAACTGTAACAGACACTTGCTAGAACCTCCTAGCCCCAACCTTTTCCTCACCCCAGAAGCAAGCCTAAGGCCCTGATTGACCTACATTACACCAGTCAGTGAAACAGCAATTTTTAGAAACCAGCTTATCTCTATGAGTCCTGAGCCTTGGAAAATTCAATCTAATTCGCCCTGCCTTTTAGCAGGACTGGTTGCTTGGTAGCTGTTCCTTGCATTTGTGACCTTATAAATGAAATTTTGCTTTTCATCCCTTTCATTTCTAACTTCCTCTTTCTGGCAAAGGCCAGAGTTTCTCATTCTCTGCTGATGGCCTTCAACTCTGGGCCAGCCTTGCCACACTTCCCCAATCTTCCTGGGAGTGAAAGTGATGAACCTGTAGATACCTGAGGAGAGAGAAGAGGTTGTTGAAGAGCTCTGGCCTCTCAAAGACCATTCATCTGATGCTACGATACAAATAGAAAATCTATGTTAATAATTATTAGCATTGTATTTTAAATATTTACTTGGCTCATGATACCTTCAAAAATATGTTTTAGAGTCACAATTTTCAATTGAGCTGCCTACATGATATTTTTACTAGTATAGGATTGATCTACTCCCTCTTTGCAAGACTTCAAATATGTATCTATTGTCTGTATCTCTATTTTCTTACTATGTTTTTCACTTACATTTCCACAACATGACTAAGATTGCCTCTTTGAAAATAGTAGTAATATCATACATTGCCAAACCCAGGGGCTATGACTTCATTTCTTTTCTTCTTAACTTTGAAGGATCATTCACAAAAGTCTAATACTCAGTCTTTCATAAAATATTTCCTTCTTTCAGGATATATGACATCATATTCTTGTGATTTGCTCACTATTCTCACTTTTCAGCCACTTTTCCATATTATTCTAATCTTCTTTCAAGTTTGAAAACACTTAGATCTGATTGTTTCTTGACCATTGTTCTTTAAAATGTCCTATGATGTCGGACGAAATATTCTCATATTGTCTAGATCCAAAGCTATAATTCTAATTTCAGCCTAAATTTCAATATAATACATTGTTTTGCTATAAATATTTAAATACCTGTTTTCACTCTCAATTGTGATTATTTTCCCTTC
>RJWT010041111.1:0-12378 GCA_004365215.1 Cuniculus paca
TAATTGAATTTTTCCTAATTTACATATAATGCTCCTATCGAATGAAAAACTCATATATACTGCACTAGTGTCATATTTTAAATTTAATGAATCACACACATATATATTAAAACATAATACACATATGTATATCTACATATATAGAAAGAGAGTCATAGAAACAGAGAAAAAAATAGAAACAGAAACCGAGAACCAGAGAGAATTAGTTAGCATTAGTAACATTACCAAATAGATAAAGAAAAGTCAATTTTTAATTGCTCTTAGTTCTATATTTGAGTAAGATACAGTAATTTAATAAAACTTACATAAAATATATGAATCTGATAATACACTGTTAGATTTAGACTTACAATTATTATGATTTATAGACCTAAAATTGTGTGATAGAGGTGAACAAACTGTACCCTCCTGAGCTTTTGTTATTACAATTTTCCATTTCTTATGAGAGCTAGAGAATGCATTTGCTTATATACTCCTGGACCTCATCTATCTGTTTGCAGGTCAACTCACTTAATTACAAGAGCTATGGGATATTGAGAATAAAAATGTCACCTCAGGTACATTTTTCTTTGCTTAAATGATTAATAAACTCAGCTACAATATATTGATCATTTCCAATACAATAGGTACTATTCTTTACATAAAATACTGCAACTTTTCTTCATAAAAAAATTATGAGACAAAATTATGTCCATCATACAGATTAGCAATGTAAGGTTGTGAGGTAGTTAAATTGTTTGATCCCATTCACGCATTTTGAGGAGGCTTAGGTAGAATTCAAAAGCATATCTAGATGTGTCTAGGTTTTCAAATAGCACACTGATTAAATTGTATATATCTTTGGTTACAATTGCAAATATGAGATTTCTAGACAGAGTTCCCATTCTATTTCTTCTTGTAAGAAAACCAGGCAAAAGAAAAATATCAAGTGACAGCCCTGAAGATGTACAAGGTCTCTGTATGCTTTACTATTCATCTCTGTAATTAATACTGATGCTTCATGGGACACCATCAAAGAACATGATTTTTTCTTTTTTTTTTTTGTACTGGGGATTGAACTCATGACCTCACGCTTGCCAGGCAGGCACTTATGCTATTGAGCTAAACCCCTGGCAAGAACATGGTATTTGAACAATTCTTAAAACAAAGAAAAGTTGATAACTACAAATAAAAAGAGAAACTTAAACACCTTGCTTCTGACACCAAAAAATTTCTATATTACTCTAATTGGGTATAATTGTGTTCACACTTTAAAATTGAAGTTTTCCAGTGTGTCTTCACAATACAGGGAAAGATGAAGGTTTTTCTTTGACCAATTTCGATACTCCAGATTTAAAATAATATCTTCTATGCAGTAAAGACCAAGTCTGTGATCAATTTTCTGTGCGATTTCTTTCCTAAAACTACCCACGTAGTTGACAGTTCCAACTTGTTCTACTCACTATGAACTCTGTGTCCAAGAGAGCAAGGACCATGGTATTAGCATATTTTATGTAAATCAATAACAATGGCACTTATTTGTGTACCACAAAGGATATGAAAACTTGATATGATGTTTATAATGATGATAAAGTCGTGTGGTTTTTCTTATTAACATCGCTAGTTCTGGTTTTTACATGGAGAGTATATTATTTAATAAATTTATAATTAGAATAATATTTAAGAACAATTTTAAATCGACAGCCTAAAAATTCTCAATCCTCATTTCTTGAAACCTAGAGGAACCAAATGCAATGGCAGCAAAACTCCTTCACTCACTGTACTTTAACCCCACCACGCAGGTAGCACATTGCTTAGTTTCTGTGCCCAGTGGTCATTTGTCTCTTGCGATGACTGCCAAAAGACTTGCCAATTAGTGTCAATCGTAGAAGTAGTTTGAGAATGTGGGTACTTAACCAAAAAGAAAAGTACCAGTGACATTAACACATTTTTATGAAAATAAGAGTAACACAAAATTGTCATTAATAAAATTTTTCCTAATGTGGTATCTCACATTATTCTCTAGTCTTTGAACAATGAACAACATCAGCGAACGTCATCAAAATGAGAGGAACATATCATAAGAAGTTATCCTATAAATCTGCTGCTGAATCTATCACATTAGACACATTTCTTTTTCTTAACATTTTTCTAATTATTTCATGCATTATGATGAATAATGCTAGGAAATGTCAGTAACAAGAAGATAACCTTTTACTGTGTTTTTTCATGTATCTTCTCTATAAGCTATAAAAATTACCCTGGAGGTAGTAAAAATGGGTAAAAAGGAAGGAAACACTTTCATACTGATCTAAAGAAAGACAATCCTTTCTCAAGAGATGTGCAGATAATTTAGAGTTAAACATTTTCTTTTGATCTCTATATTACTCTTTCTATTTGCAGTTCCTTTGATTGAATGTACACTAAGAGGGATTAAGGAAAAGTGGGAAAAGATGGTAGTTCTTTGGGCACACACCAAAGAACACAGCAGCAGGAAAGTTTGTGAACTGATTGAGCCACTAGCGAGACACATAACTAACTCAAAAACAGAGATGGACTCTGAAGGCACCATGCTTCTCAAACAAGGAATTTAGGCTATGCGTACATTTTTGCAATTTTACCATTTCTATATCCAGAAAATTATTACCAAAAAATTTTTAATGAAAATTTTGCTTTTCTGTGCATAAAAGTGAGGCTCATAAAATATTGCCTCAAGTATTTGACTATGTACATATTGTTTAAGTATCTGATAATCAGTTTAATGACAGTACACTAATATATTATCTTTTTTCTAATTAGATAAAAACAAAAGGTGTCTTGAATTAAAAATAATTAAAAATTTGAAACCTTTTTAAATTTGGCTGTTGTTTGCTGCTTGGGCTTCTTAAGTACACATACCATAGCTATAGACTTCATAAGTATTTGGCTTTTGATGGATATTTGGTTCTACTTCAGGTATATTTTTTTCCTAAGCCACATTTTATTCTGGTTTTCTGCATTTTATTCTACCAATTTCTATGCAAGTTCATCAAAAAACATGTTATATAATAATTACATATAGGGACATATAACATGTGTGTACAAAATTCCAAATAATATCAAATGTACTAAGCTTGGGGAAAATTTTTTAAAAAGATGATATAAAATTTTAAATTTATATCCTTAAATGCAATGTAAAAAGATGTGAAAGAGCTGTGTCAGTTAAACAAATTTACTAGCATGTGCTGATATGTATTAAAGCTTTAACAACAGTTAAATAAAATTTTGATATTTAATTTCTGTAGCCTTGGGAGATTGAGAATAAAGATAAAAAGGCATGGTGTTTGCTTATGAGATCAGATTAGATTTTGTAAAGTCATCTCAGTATTTCTAGGAAGATCAAGAATCTGTCTTAAACTAAATCTGAGTCAGTATACTATTGGGTCTGACAGTATCAGAGTCTTATTTACAATGAATGAAAACAGTTAAGAAAACCTTAGAAGGTTAAACATAGAGGGAACTTTTGAGAAATGAACTAGACTAGTTAATATTGTGCTACCAAAAAATGATGCCTAATCCTCACTGCCTTCCTATATCCAATTAATTGTTTTACAAGCAATAACAATAACTAAACGAGTGTAGATGTCCTTTGTTTTTTTCCTCTTCATGTATCAATGTAGTTGTGGGTGGTGCCATATGTTTAACTAAGACAGGTAAAATCTGCCTTGCCTTCATTTGCAAAGCACTGCCAGTCAGATGACAAATGTATTTGTCATGGGACACCCAAGAATGCTAGATGTTATAGTTGCTGGTTTTACATATTTATGTGTTTAATTCATTTTAGAGATGAGCAACTGAGATCCAAAAAGTTGTTTAGAGACAGCTAATAAATGGCCTACTCAGGACTAGAACCCAAATCTTTGTCATTAAAACACCTTCCATATTTTCTACTCTAACATTTTAGTAAATAATTTCTTTAACAATATTATTACAAAATAACTTCTACAGAGCTGGTACAATTCTAATTAGTGAGTATGGTTCAGGGAGAAAAGTCCCATTTTCATGAAGCGTACTTTGTTCTTGCATTAATGGATTTCCTGTCTTAGCACTTTCTTAACTCACTTTTGTTTAGGTTCCCAAATATATTATTGCTTACATTGATCATCCTGGCTTCAATATTTATGTGTATAAATGACTTTTCTTTGAATACATCCACTTGTTACGTATTTAAAGACATTTTCAGCAGTTTACATTCGTTGACAAAAAAGTATGTTTTAATTCTTAGTGGAGAGAATTCTAATTACAAGTTTTGCCAATTCTTTTCACCAAGACCGTATGCAACCCACATAGGGATATGTTTTGGTTTCGTATACTGAAGAATAACTGCTCTAGGAGACATGACTATCATATCCTTTGATGTGCTATGAAAAAGTAAAAATGGTACTAGATGAAATATCTTACTTCTAAACACTAAATCCTGAATTTATGCATAATCTGTTGGATTTGCTTTTTCTGCATGGTTCAAGTGCTAGAACCTCATAGAAGCATCATATTTACAACCACCACCACCACCACCAGCGCCAACACCAACACCACCACCACTACCAGATTGGGAATAAGATCCAGAATAATTTCTCACCAAAATCTCAGACACATGCCATATGTAACTAAATAGCGAGATTTCTCTTATACTCTTAGAGTGTGTGTGTGTGAGCTAATTCTAATTCAGTATTATATATAGACTTTAAACCATCAATTTCATTTGTAGGTGTTTATCCTACTGCCATACGTTCAAGTAAAATCATATATCTACATTTTACTCAATTTATCAGTGTTTGATGAAGTCAAAATATTAAAGCAGTCTTGAAAATATATTTGATAACTTAGAAAATATATTTATGAAATATGTAGGTACCAAGGTATGACACTAATTATACATACATGTATAATATATAAAATTTGTTATATATTAATCTATCAACATAACCAAAAATCACATAGTCATAAAAATTAAGAAATCTTTTTATGTGAGAGAAAGTTCAAGACATACTCTTTAGTGAACACACAAAAGAGCAGAAGGTATAGAAGAATATTTGGGATACTTTAATACTAAACAAAAAGGGCAAAAATATTTATATACTTATTTGTCCACATATCTCACAAAGAATTTTACATAAACTAACAAATGCAAGGCAAGTAACGGGGAATATGGAGACAAGAATGGAAAAGAGAAACTGTACTTATATGTCAATTCATAATTTCAAATATTTAAATAATACACATGCACATGTTAATAAAAATGTCAACAAGTTAAAATAATTAAATTAACAAAACTATAAAAACTCTGTTGTTCTCTAGAGCTATTACAATTTTAGTTTTGTTTTTTATTAGGCCAGTGGAAGACAATGACATCAATATTATAAGCTCATTCAGTACTTCAGGTGTGGAGGTCTTAAACATCACAATAGACTGAATCAACAATTAGGTTATAATGTGAATATAAATTATATGATTAATTATCACTTCTAAATCCTAATTTTGCCACTGAAATGAGTGGTATTTTAGAATGAAGCTCAGTGGTCATCATATTGATTGGATTGACATGTAAGCAAATTTATATCATAGATTCATTCTAAGAAAATATACAAAAGTATAGTGTCAAAATTTCAATTTTTTTGTAGTTTCTAAAGTAATTCTAAATTAGATTCAGTTTAAATATTCTATTTTAAAATTTAATGCTTTGTTAGCCAAGTAAGTGTTTTATTAAGAAAATTCAGTTCACTGATGCAGAAAAAAAACTATAGAGATATAAACTCTGAAATTAAAGATGCAGATTATGTTAAGAAATAAATAGAATAAAAAGCTATATATTTTTAGGGACTTTTAAATTGATTTCACAATAGCTTGGCTTCATGGAACAATAAAACAAAGAATTTCAGGTTCTAATTTTGTAGGTATAAAAAGTACCACTTCTGGTAAGAACATCTGGCTGGAGTGTCTCTGAAAACTAGTTCCACAAATTTCTAGTGCACTTCAGAACATAGGAACTGATTGTGATTAATCAGGGAAAAGCCCTTCTCTAATAAGGCTCTGTCCAGTCCAATTGCTGAACATGACAGTCTTGAGAATTACATCGCCAAATGGTCTACTAGAGATAGAAGGTTGAAAGACTGGCTGAATTAAATAGCTCACCTTACATGACCTTTGAAACGGACATTTTGATTGAAGACAATGAAAAATCCATGCATTAATGATTTTGTATATTATAGATCTATTTTGAAAGAAAAACATTATAGGATGTTTCTTTTACAATGAATATTTCTAAGTATTATTATCCTGTCTAAATGCTGCAATCACTCAGTGACAGCCTGCAGTGTGCATCCATCCCTTCACACCTGATTACAGATAACATTTGTAGCATGAGGATGAGAGCAAGAGCAAGAGCATGAACACAGAAAAAAGTCATCAGGAATCATAAGAGAAGAGAAGCTCATTTTTATGGCTTTGCAGGCTCCCAGTCAAGTGCCTGAAGCAGACATTTATTGCTGTTAGAAAGTCAGTTTCTAAGACAAGTGAATCATGTCTTAGAGTATGCTAGCTTCTAACATAATTAACAGCCTGAAGATTTTATACATAGAGTCTGTCTATGCAAAGAAAATCTTTAAATTCATGTCTAGATTCAAGTATATTGCATGATTCAATCATCAGATAATCAAAAGACTGCTCTGACTGCAGATATTTCAGTAGTCTGACCAATAGAAGAAAATGCTCTGTGAAAAACATATATACTGTACTTATAATTACTTGAAAATAACTTTTTGTTAAGGATATGAAAAGAGACTTTTATGAAAATCTCAATTTATTGATCAATTCATTGGTATAGATAAACCTTGCCTTTGGTATTATTTTGTTACACAGATAAGAAATGTGGTCCAAAACAATGTGTGGATCTAAGAAAACTAATCATTTGATGAGTCATTGTTATTAGTTCATTAAAAATGAAACTTTAATTTCAAAAATAGTGATATGGAGAAAAAAGAAAATTAAATCCCCCATAGTTTCCTTATTCACTGCAATCACTATTAGGAATGTTGCCCCATACCTTTCGTTTCTATTTCTCTGGGCTGCTATGTCTTAAAATATGAAATCAATCTCTTCTGCTTCATTATTTGACTTTTGTACAATACTTGCCAATAAAAAACTTAGGAATAAAAATCTTTTCAGTTAAACTTCTACATAAGTTCATACTTACCTCTGAGAAGATATATTTAAAAAGGTAATGATACTAATTTCAGATAGGTTTTAGTATGTATTTCCTTGGTTATCTCCAAACACTTGAACCAACTAAACAACTAAACTCCCACCTTGATTGTCAGCTGGTATCAACTTCCGGCACCTCAGAAAGCAGATTCCTGTGTTGTTGAAAATGTTTTCTAAAAATCAACATTAAAAATTTTATTGCTTTATTCTTTAAACATACACTTGTTTTATTTTTAAAATGACAATCTATAATATCATTCTCAACTTTAAAATGCTTACTGATTTTGAAAATCTCTCATTTTTAAATTTTTTTTATTTTTAAACACAAAATAGAAAAAAGGATAGAAACAACACAGACTTTCAAAAAACAAAACAAAACAAAACAAAACAACAGAAAAAAAATCAACACAGTTAATACATTCCATATTGTTACCTTAGAAGTACTTGTTCAGTTTATAAGATCTAGGCATAAAAAATGATCAAATAATCAAACAATGCCAGCACAAGCTGTTAGCTTTGATGAACTAACAGAGATTAGTAGTATAGTTATCTATATTGCACACATATACATACATACAGTTATATGTGTAAACCTACATACATATAATCTTTTCCTTTCTTCCATTTCTCCTTTCTCCATTCCAGTTGTTCTTTCCTTTTGAGCACTTTCTGTCCCTTTCATTATTACAATATCTTTTGTCCATTTTGGATCTTATTACTCTCAGTTTTTTATTATTATTATTATTTTTTTTAAAGTAGGGAGACAATATGATATTTACAAATGTGAGTCTGATTTATTTCACTTATGAGTATAGTCTCAAGTTACCTCCATTTACCTGTAAAAACCTCAAGATTATCTTTTTTATAGCTGAATAATATTCCATTGTACAAAAATATCACATGTTTTTTACCCATTCTGCAGTTGAAGGGCATTTGGGATGTTTCCAAGATTTAGTTATTACAAATTGTACAAGTCTTTCATATTTTATTGGCTCACATTAACATTTAATTTCTAATATTACTAATGATGCTTTCATTTTTAAAAATAACTTTAGTCATTCATTTATTTTTATTCTAAACTTTTCTAATATAGGAAAACCACCACTCTGGTATCAGCCATCTAGAAAAAAATGTCAGTCAAATCTGGGACTATTTGGACATCAAATGGATAATTAAATGATGTGTAAACTAAAGATATAGGAATCAAAAATTATGTCAGTAATTGAAAAATAAATAAAGGGAGAAAATATATAGTTTTTCTTACAATAGAATGTTCAGTTAATAAATGTAGAAGAAGTAAGAAAAAAGAAAAATTGCTATTGGTCAAAAAAAAAGTAAAAATTCTTCCAGCCACTAATATGAAAAGAGGCAGAATATTTAAATGTTTTAAAATACTTCTTTAATGCTCGTTAATTCAAAAAAAATGTGGTACATTTTTTTATCAGTGAACCTAGCACACACAGCTTTAACCAGCAATCCAAGTTGACACTGCACTTGTTAGTAATGAAGCTCTTTGTTATCTGGTACCTCTTGATATGATGCACTGACAGGGCAACATTAAACCTGTAATGTATAGAGAAATACATAACTTAACATGATTCTGAAAAATATATGAACAGTTTTCTTTAAAAGGGCCACTACTCTTCCAAAGAAAGACTAAGGTATTATTACAGCTTGGATAAAACCAAGGAAACATTGTCAAACAAAAGTGAGTTCCTGAACTGAATACAGAACCAAAAAAGAGACATTAGTGAAATAATTGGAAAAATTTAATAAAATAAGTTAATTTGTTAACAGTAGTAAGTCAATGTTAATTTTCTAATTTTGATGTTGTGCTTTATATAAGTAAAGTAATCATTTGGAGAAGATAATGGAAAGATACACACATATGTAAGAACTAGTTTTTACAATCTGATGGTAGCCTAGAAATCATTACAAGAAAATTCTACAATGGTGTATGAATCAGCATTTAAGAATCCTTCCTGTCATTACTCGTACAGCAACAATCTCTTCATAAGGTTGTGTGGAAAATCCTTTGCATTACATTGGATATATTCCTTTGGTTTAGTACTTCAAAATAATGATGAATTAAGATTAATCAACAGTTTACAATCAATTTCAGAGAAACATGCACATAGCATATTTTAGTAAATATTTGGAAGTAACTTGTAGCTCAAGATTTAATACCTTAAGAAAATTAAAAATTAGATTAAAAGTAGTTAAATATAAAACATCAAACATTGGCAAAAAATGATAATCTACATTATTTTAAATGCTTCTAATGAAGAAATATGAAAGCCTGATCTACAGAGAATTTTTATGCAGTTCTTCACCAATTTCCAACCTGTCCAAGACTGAAATTATATACTCCATTGATAAATTATTGGAATTAAGGGCTGCGTGAAGCCTTTTTATAAAAAGCATGATGATGTTGTTTCTATTTATGAGGAAGGAGCCCTCATGATGTAATCAGCCCTTAAAGATCCTACCTCTTAATACCTTTTCAGTGGCAACACCTGAATTGTGTGCAGAATACATTTAAACTGTATTAAAGATATTATGGTCTGAGTTGTGGTTTCTTAAAATTCATATGTTGAAACCCTGATCATTGGTACCTGAGTAGTTCCTCATAGTATGACTGTTTGATATAGGATCTTTAACGATGCAATTAAAGTAAAATGAGGTCATCAGGAAGAGCCCTAAGCCAACATTTCTGATATTCAGCTGGAACTAGAAGAGACCTAGAATAGCAAAGGCAATTCTGGCCAACAAAGGCAAGGCAGGAGGCATCACAATCCCTTATTTCAAATTATATGACAAGACTAGTGTGATAAAATCAATATGGTACTGGCAAAAAAGAAAAACAGACCTGAGGATCAATGGAGCAGAATAGAAGATGCAGACATAACTACAAACACACTCAGCCACCTTATCTTTGGCAAAGGGGCCAAACAAGTTCATTGGAAGAAAGATAGCCTCTTTAATAAATGGTGCTGGAAAAACTGACTTTCCACATGCAGAAGACTAAAACTTGACCTGTATCTGTCACCATGCACTAAACTAAAGACAAAATGGATCAAAGATCTAAATCTTAAAACAAAAACACTAAATCTGCTAGAAATAGGTAGAAATCTTGAAGACATTGGGGCAGGCAGAGAATTCATGAACAGAAACCAAACTGCACAGGAATTATTTCAAAGAATCAATGACTGGAATCTCATCCTTATAAAAAGTTTCTCATGTCAAAAGAAATCAGCAACACTGAAAAGAAAACACACAAATTGGGAAAAGATCTTAGCCAACTGTCCTTCAGACAAAGGACTTATGTCCAGAACATAAAGAATTAAAAGTATCAGGCCCCCAAAATTCAAAGATCCAATCCAAAAAGGAGTGTCTGAGATGAGTACACATTTCTCAGATGAAGAAATACAAATGGCAAACAAATATATGGAAAAATGTTCAGCGTCATTGGTCATTCGAGAAATGCAAATTAAAACAACACTGAGATTCCACCTAACTCCAGAAAGAATGATTAACTTCAAGAAACCAACCAACAACAAGTGCTGGCAGGGGGATGGGGAAAAAGATATGGTATTTTTATGCAATGGAGTACTACTCAATTATAAAGAAAGATACATTCAAGACTTTTATATATAAATGGATGCAACTAGAAACAATACTCATTAGTGAAATAAATCAGACTCATGTGTAAACATTGCATTATCTCCGTGCTGTAATAAAATGAAAAAGTAAATAAGATCCAAAAGGTACAATAGATATTGTGAAAGGGAAGGAAACTGCTCAAAAAGAAAAAACAACTAGAATGGGGAAAAATAGAAAAGAAGGAAGGGGAAAAATCATATATATACATATATATACATGTATATGTATGATAGCTAAGATAATTGTACTATTAATTTAAGATAATTGTACTATTAATTAAGTTCTATTAATTCATGGAAAAAACTGAGTGCTTACATTGTTTGATCTGTTTTACATGCCTGTATCTTGTAATCTGAGCCACTATTTTGAAGGCAACAATATACTATATAGTGACCATTGCTAATATCCTATCATCTTCTTTTAAAATCCTGTATTTTTTTTCTTTTAATCTGTTAAAAGTAAAAAAAAAAAAAAAAAGAGAGGAAATTAGCACACAAATGTATCAGAGAAATGACCATGTAGTGGCGCAGAGAAAACACCCACCTGAAAGTCAAGAAGAAAGGCTTCAGGAGGAAACACCTTTGATGATACATTGATCTAGAAAATTTCTATTCTTTAAATCACATAATATGTCTATGGTACATGATTAGTACATCAGGCAAATTAATGCAAAATGCAAGAAAAATTTGAAAATAAAAAACATACTTGACATTCTGGGATATATAGAACATTTACCTAAAACTGTAGAATATATCTTTTATTTCAAGTGTACATACAATAGTCATAAAAACTGATGATATTGTATTACAGAAAAATTGTCCAAAAACTTTAAAGCTACAATTTATAGGAATTACATCCATTGACCAAATGTCAATAGTTAAAAGTTAATAAAATAAGGTTTTGTAAAAACTTCAAATGTTTGGAACATATATACATATATTATATTATATTATATATAGCATATATATAATAACCATTGATAAAAGGTAAATTATAATATATACATATATTCTTAATAACCATTGGCTAAAGATAAAATAATGAAAAAATATCTCAAGCTCAATGATAAGAAAATAGCACATATGGTAACATGTGAGATAGTCTATGGCCATACCACCCTGAACATGCCTGATTTCATCTGATAACATGTGAGATGTATGCTTTTACCAATATTTAAAAAATTGTAGTCTTAAATTAATATATTAGAAAAAGACACACAATACTTCTTCATGAACCTGACTTAGGGAAGGAGCTTATGGAGTCATTGTTATAAACTGGCTCTTTGAAGAATTCTGATACACAATGGAATACACTGTATCTATGTAATGGATAATTAGGATGGATATATCTTTTATTTTCCAGTATCTCATATTGTATACTTAGTCTGAAGTAACTGCTATAATCATGGAGAAAGCCAGGTAGAATCTTCTGAACCTGTCCCTCACAAAACCAGGTAGTTGAAAAGAGAATTTCCTGTAGAATGGCATTTTAGAAGTG
>RJWT010041112.1:0-12373 GCA_004365215.1 Cuniculus paca
TAATGTAAGTCAACAAGGCAGAGATTCTTCCCTTACCCTCCAACTGCTACATGATAAAACTAATTCTCCAAACACGAAAGGGGCAATAGGTGACACACATGAAGTACACTGATTTTATCTGTTCGCTCTATATCATAGTTGAAGACAGATTTCGTACTAAGGAAAGGACCAGAACACAGGCTTCCAGTGCTGTGGGAAGCAGGTCGAGTTGCTTTGCTCTTCAAAGAAAAGCCATCTGTGTCCTGTCTAGGAGCCAGGGTAGCGCTGACAGTCCTACATGCTGCAACAAGGCAGAAGTGGCGCATGCTTACCTGCAGGAGTGCACCACCACGATGAGCTTATTTCTCTGGGAGCTGTGCCGGATGGTGAGCTGGATCTGCCCCAGCGGAGACTGCCCCAGCATTGTGCCACTGTGGGAAGCAGAGCAGAAGGTCACCAGGTGTGTCTGGTGCACAATACACACAGAGAGGTACCACACATCCATCTAGGCAGAAAGGAATGAGATCACCCATGAACTCAACCATAATTTGAAACTCTGGTATAATTCGAACTGAAGTTGTATTTCACTCAAGGGTTCAATACGACTTAATTATTCAAAACTGAGAGTTCTCCAGTGAGAACCCAAAGTAAAAGGAGACACGGAGATCTCCCTGGACACTGGCTCCGTGGCCTTAGCTCAACAGTGTCTACCTCGGCCATCATCGGCCCTGCCCTCCTGGACAAGCCCAGTGCACCCTCCTTCCACTCTCTGCTTGGGGAGCAGGCTCTGGGCCAGGGACTGTGTTCAGTGACCCCCAAGGTAGTTCAACTACTCCCCAAACTGTGCTCCTGACAAAAGGTAGTTTCTCATTTGAAACTGTTTCCTTTAGAGAGAAGGAAGAGACCAAATTTTTTTCCCCAAAACTTGGATATGAAAAAGAATGAAAGAAAAAGTGTACAGGATCAGAGAGGGCCTCATAGCATGGTCACGCTGCCTGCCGGTGCTTCCCTAACCACCAGCCACAGATGTGTTTTCACCTTAGCCTCCAATTCCATTCCTATTTCCTGACCACTCAACACACCTCTTCTAACAACAAGCAGGAAGAACAGTTTCAAAGGTCATTTTACTTCTACCTGCAGGAAGTGTTAACATCTGAAGCTTGTGGTAACTAGACTCCCTTATCAAAGAAACCAGAAGCAAATCTACGACTCGTGGAGCTTAATTAAGAAACCAACACCAACACCCAATGACAAACGAACAGGGACTGGTCAGAAGTACTGGGACCGTGATCCCACATGAAAGAACAGGGCCAATTCTTACACTATCAAGAAGAGCCAAGCTTTCTGCCAGTCCTGTCCCACACTAGGAGTGGATAGTCATCCTCTGAGCCTGTCTTCCTGGTATGAGGGGAGGTGCTCAGTAGCCTCCCAGCTCTAAGCCTCTTGTCATTTTCATTTGTGGTATCTCTTACTCCAGGTGTTTTTTTTTTTTCCTTTAAATTTATTTTTTTTAACAGTGGCAAAGTTTATTCAAGAAAGTAAAGTGAAGAGTGGGAGAAAAACTATCTATGCAGAGCAGACTTGGGCTGAGTAAAGAGAAAAACAGGATAAAAGCGAAAATAAAAGTACATGCTGCATCTGGGAAACACACCATGAGCTATCATGGAAAGTTATGACAGCCCCCTTTATTTTTGTTTTTTTGAGACAGGATCTTGCTATGTGGTTCAGAGTGGCCTTGAACTCACTATATAGCCTAGGCTGGCCTTGAACTTGCAGCGACTCTCCTGCCTCAGCTTCCTAAGTATTGGAGTTACAGTGTACACCACCACATGTGGTGATAGGTTTTATTTTGAGTCAAAGACTCAGCAAAATAGTAATACAACTTGAAGTTTTTCTACCTAACTTAAAATGATATCTTCTCCTCAGAGGTCAGAGATGAACTCCAACCTTGTTGACAACAACCCCCAAGGTATGCAGTTAACAACATCTGTGTATGTCGGATGTGAACTGGGAAGGTGTTAACAACAGCCCTGTGGCATGTGGGACCCAAGCTCTGTGTTAACCACAGTCCTAGGTTATGTCATGAACTCTGTGTTGACAGCCCCTACGCTGTATCCTGAGCTTTGTGTTAACAACAGCCCCTGTGGTATGTGGGAGATGACTTCTACTGGTGTTCACTGCAGAATGTTGGTCACCTCTCGGACTATGACAAACAAAACAGTGGGCACGCAGTTACTTTTCAAGCTGTCGCAGCCTTTGACGCAGCTCCTGGGTGGCAATAGGCAGAGATATATCTGAGGCGATGCTGGGAGTGGGCTCTTTGACGGAGGCATGGCTTGGCGAGGCCAGGAGGCTGGAGGTGCTTCTGCCCAGGTCACGCTGGGCTGGAGGGCTGGCCTCAGGGGGCTGGGCCTTTTCCTCTGCACCAGGCTTATCTGCAGCTCCAATGATGGGTGTGGACGGAGCCGTGCTGCTGCCACTGGTGGCTGGAGATGCAGACACCTGAGATTTGACAAGCATTTTCCTCCCGTCTTTGGAAATGGAGGGTCGCTTCACTTGAGCTGAATGTTGGTAGTCCGGAGACCTTTCTTGCCTTTCGAGATGGAGCACCTAGAGGTGGAAATAAACAAACACTGAAATCAGTGACACTGGCAACATCCTGATACTTGAGTGGTGCTAGAGCATTTACCTCCAAGTATTTCTTTAAAACTTGGCTCATTTATTGATTTCTTATTGTCTGATTTGAAGGCCTGTAATGCTTTCACTCTTTGGTTTTATCTGGTTTTATATTATTTTGTTTTGTTTGAGTTTATTGTGTGTGAATGCATGAACAACCATTTCAAAGAAGGCAAGAGACACTAGGGTAGCCATTGTTAATCTCCTGTTATGTTTTGAAGATCTATATTGCTTGCAGTGTTCTGATATGCTTTGTTGTGTTTAACTGTTTTGTTTTGTTTTGTTCTATTCTCTTTAAAATAAAATTTTTAAAAAATAAATAAAACTTGGCTCAAAACTTTTAAAAAAAGCAGTCTAATCTATTCAGCTATTCAATTATTAAAATAATGCCATAGTACAAAAAGTTTAGAAAAAGTTTAAATCCTTTTAAAGACTCAACACCTTCTCAATGTAAGCACTATTTTGTGTGTTGCTCTATTTGCCTCCATTTCCACATATTCCTACTCAGTTGTGAAACAATGTTCTCCCTAGAGAAGCCTGATGAGTCAAAGTCCTCACAGAAGCCTGAATTCCTTGCTCTATACAAGGATTTGTACTAGGAACCCCCAGAGTAAAGAAGAATGTCCAGAAGCCCTGCTCTCCAGCAGGATCACCCCCATCAGCAAAGTGGTGCCTGACAAGCAGGATAGTCACACTGTGGGGCCCCAGCCTGGAGCGGCAGGCAAGTGGGGCTGGGTCCATGACCCTGAGCAGAGTCTGTACTTGGCCAGCAAAAATGGGCTGAGGACCTTCTCTGCTTTATGACACAAAGCAGCAGTGAATATCTTTTCATTCTGTGGCCTCCTCGCACTTTGCATTATTAGCAAAAATCAGACATCAGGAAAAAGTAATACTAGTACAAAGGCCAGCAGGATCTGTGGCTTGGGGATACTGCAGTCTTTTCTAACAGGCTGTGCCAACAACTAGAGTCCTGACAAGGGGCAAGGAGACCATTTCCACTGCACCCTGAGCAGACTGAGTCCATCTAGAGTCAGCCCTTTGTAGGATTTTATTGAACTCTCTCCCCTGAACAACTTTGCTTCCGTACGGTCTCCACCCTCACACCACACTACCCATGCCTATGCACCATCCGACACCCAACTGGGCCAGAACAGCACTCCAGCAGCCCTTCTCCTCCCACCCTGACCAGTTCACTGAGAGGGAGAGGGCCAGATGGTACCCTGAGAGCCATCTTCATCTTCAAGGTGCTATTGGGCCCTGAGTTGCTGAGTTGGAAGCGCTGGTTCACAGTCATGTCCTCACTCGCCAGTAGCTGACTGAGTGGGATCCTCAGGGTCCCCAGACTGCACTGGTGCTGCTCGTCTTTGACCTGCAGAAGCCAGAGTGGAAAACACACTTAGCTCAGAGACTACAGAAAATGTAGAAAAGTACAAAAATTGTCTTTTAAGAAATATTTTAAAAAGAACCTGAAGATATTTTAATCATATTCTTTATCCCCAACTGGGGACAAAACCATGGAAGCACTGAGCTACATTTTAAAAAAATTCAAGACAGGGTCCTGCTAAGCTGCCCAAGCTGGCCTTGAATTCACCATCTTCCTGCCTCAGCCTCCAGAGTAGCTGGCAGAGGCATGTGCCACCACAGCTGGCTCCAGCCATATTTTTTAAAGTACTGTTTCCATAAATGACCAACTTATCGGGAAACTTCCTCAGCAGGATGAAACGCTGTCACAAGCAAAATGTCTCTGACACATATGTCTTCATTTGCTCATGACAAAACCATGACGAACACAACAAAGAAAATTCATGTTTTAAGCATTTGTTATAAGAAACCTAAGCTGGGAGGTAACAGTTTACACAGATCTCAGGGTTAGAAGGAAATGTCATGAAAACAGCATTAAAAGACATGTGTAGTGAAGTGAGAAGTTTCTACTGGTGACATTTATTTATGGATAAAATGCATTTCTAAGTGTCTTTTAAGCCTTTCTTATTCAAAGTCTATATGGTTGCTTCAAACATTTATAATATCTGCTTTAAATGCATGGTAATTTCTTTACCATGAATAACAGTAACCTTCAGCATTGGCTTTGTAAAACAAAGGATTCCCATTATGTTGTACAAAAGTGGGATCAAATAAAGTAAGAACTCTGGATCTTTCATAGCCTACATGGAAATGGTCAGACGCTGACACATAACCCACAGGAAAACCTAAAATCCTGACTTATTTCTTTTAAAACTATAATCAGTTGGGCATGGTGGCACATGCCTGTAATCTCAGCACTCAGGAGACTAAAGCAGAGGATTGTTGAGAGTTTGAAGCCAGCCTGGGCTACATAGTGAATTCAAAGGCAGCCTGGAATACGTCAAGACCCTGTCTCAAAAACAAAGCGAAGCAAAGCAAATGAAGAAACTATAATCATACAAGCAATTTTAAATGAAATAACCATGATGGTATTCACAGAACCTCAAAAGTTATTTTTGAAATTTAAGATCCAGTAAGTACGGATTATTTTAAGAATTTATGAAGGAGGCCAAATATGGCAGTGCATGCCTATAACCTCCGCACTAGGGAGGCCAAGGCAGAAAGATCACTGAGTTTGAGGCCAGCCTGGGCTACACGGTGAGTTCAAGACCAGTCTAAATATAAACTAAACGGTGAGACTCTGTCAAAAAAAAAATAATTTAAGAAGAAAAAATTAGCTAGGTAAAATAAAAATGATTTTGTACAAAGTAGGACATAAAAATATAAAACAACAAACAAGAATAAGGACACAGGGCATGGCTGTCAACAGCTGGATATCCAGCTCTCATGGGTCTTGCTGTTCAAACCTGTTTAAAGATGCTCTGGATGCATGGGGCAAAAACATACTGAAGGAAAAATAGACAGAGTCACAGACATGGGCACAGATTCAAGCTCTCAGCTTTAGATCCCTGACACAGCAGATAATTGGGAAAACCATGAGGAGACAGAGGACCTGAGCAGTACTGCCACCATCCACCATGCATGTGTCTGGCAGCAGGAGGTACTCTATGGGTACATTCAGGCAGGGACCAAGAGTGACAACACCAGGTCACAAAACCAGTTTCAAATGAAAAGGGCTCAAGTCATGTCAAGTGTGTACTCTGAATACTATATACTGAAATTAGAACCAGAGACCTAAAAAATCCCCAAACACTGGGAAGGGAAGTAACAGGCCCTTAAGTCAGTAACTCATGAATCAAGAAAAATCAAAAAAGAAATTATTAAGGAAATAATAATCAAAAGGAACATGAAACCACAAGAAGTAAAAATGTAGCTAAAGCAGAACTTAAATTATATCTAGCTGGGTGTGGTGGCACACACCTGTAATCCCAGCACTCGAGAGGCTGACGTAGGAGGATGGCTATGAGTTCAAGGCCAGCCTGGACTACATGAGACCCTATCTAAAAAAACAGTCAATCAACTTCTTAACAGACTGAATGGGAAAGAAAGGAGAAAATACAAACATAGCTGTGCTACTAGGAGGGAGAGTGAGCCTTCCTCAGCAGCACACCTTTGGTGCTAAAGCGGCATCTTACCAGAGAAAGTCAGCAACTTACAGGAAATGAATGAATTCCTTGGATGGCAAAATAACAAAACCCATCAGGAAGAAACAGATAACCTATAGCTCTATATATGTATTGATGAATGTGAAACACCTTACAATGAAAACTACAGGCTATCAAGTATGTAAGACAAACTATTCAGATTTTAAACAAGTCTTCCCAAAAATCCAAGAGGACATGACACTCAATTCATCATGGCGGCATTACCCTGATACCAAACTACAAAATGACACCATAAGAAAACAGTATCCTTCATAACTAAGGTCAACAGATGCTAACAAACTGGATATACATAAAAAGAACACTATATCATGGCCTGAATAAAGGTTTGCTAGCAAGGTTTTCAAATGCTAACTTGAAAAAGGTTTGGAAGGTTTATTTACCATTTGAGAACCAACAATGTATTTTACCATAGTCACAGACTTAAAAACTATTTAAAGATCTGTATCACTTTTAGTGAAATTCAACATCCCTTCATGATTACACACAGAAAGGATTAGAAACTTTTCAACCAGACAGAGAGCACTTATGCAGGGGCCATGGTCTTCTCACACCAGCCCTGCGTGCTGTCAGGCTGAGCAGAGTGAACAGGCGTGAGAAGTGAGTGAAGGCATCCAGACGGGAATGGAAAGTACAAGCGTGATCATTAGCACACAGCAAGACTGTCCCTATGGAAAATCCTCAGATACTTATAAACAACTACTAGAACTAAGAAGCAAATTTAACATGGTTTTGAGATGGTATTGATTCATAAAAATTAACTACTTTTATATCTTAGCTAAAAAAAAGACAAAATAACATTTCTAATACTGCTAAAAAAGTATGACACAGAGATAAGTAGACAGATGTATGTGATCTATAATGTACATTAGAAAGAATAAAACATTGCTGAAACTAAATACCTATACAAGCAGAGGAATACAGTGTTTCTATGCATTGAAAGATTTCACATTGTTGACATATCAATTCTACCCACTTCATCTATAGTTTTAATGAGATTCTTATCAAAATTTTAGCAGATTTTATGCAGAAACTGGCAATCTGATACTAAAACTTTTACAGAAATGCACTCATAGAATAGCCAAGACAACTATTAAAAATAACAGAGTTTCAGCTACTCAAAAGACTGAGGCAGTAGGACTGTAAGGCTAGGAGTGCAGTTAAGTGCTAGAGCATATGCCTAGCATGAGTGAGGTCCTGGGTTCCATTCCCAGCACCATAAGGACACAAACATGAAAACAAAGTTTGAGGCTTGCATCATTTGAGTCTAGCATCTGTGCACAGAGCACCAGTGATGGAGAGCGAGGTCTCGACACTTAACAGAGGTCCAGGACAGCGAGGTAGAAGGTGCTCCAGAAGCAGACCTTCACCCGGGGCCCTGAGTCCCCATGGTCACCTAGCACATTAAATAGGCACAGAACCAGCTCTTCAGTAAACACTGCCGAACAGTGAGATGCTATCCACCTGAGAAAAAAAGAAAAGAACCATGACCCTCCCCTCATCCTGTAAAGAAAAACTCATTGGACATAGACCTAAGCGTAAAGTTAGAAATATAAAGCTCTAGAAGACAGAGAGGACAAAGGCTTGGGAACCAATGGTTTGGCAAATATTTCTTAAATAGGACTCAAAGAAGAAAAGGGTGATAAACTGAGCTGCATCAAATTTTAAACTCCTGCTTCTCCAAAGACACTTTTGTTGTTGTTTCTTTTGTTTTTGTGAAGCTGGGGGTTGAACCCAGAGATCACTGAGTGAAAATTCCCAGCCCTTTTTGTTTTATTTTGAGATAGGGTTTTCCTAACCAACCCAGGCTGGCTTTGAACTTGGGATCCTCCTGTTCCAGCCTCCTGAGAAGCTGAGATGACAGATATGTGGTTCCATGCTTGACTCCTAAAACACTTGTAAAATGGAACATCAAGCCACAGATTGAGAAAATAACTGCAGAAAATATATCCAAAAAAGCACTTTTTTCTAGTATGTATTAACCTTACAATTTAGTATTAAGAAGATAAGTAACCTAGTTTCCCAAAATAGGCAAAGGGATTGAAGATGTTTCTTTACAGTAGAGATACAAATGGCAAATAAACATCTGAAAAGATGCCCAACATCATTAGTCATCACACTGAGATCACAAGATGTCGCTGTCACCCTCACTGATGAGGACATGTACCACATGGACACTTGAAACAGTAGACAGCACAGAATTTCCGTGTGCTGTGCTTCTCTCCTATGTATGTATGTGTATCAATGAGAGTTTAATTATTTATAAAGTACACACAGTGAGACATGAATAAGCAATAGAACAACTTTCAACAATATGGTGGAATAAAAGTGATATGCATGAGGTCTCTCGTGTGCTCTCAGAATTAGTCTCACTGTGTCAGATGTGGTGGCACAGGTCTACAATCCCAGCATTCAGGAGGCTGAGGAAGATTAAAGTTCAAAGACATCCAGAACAACATAGAAAGACTCTGCTACTCCTCCCCTCTTTCTCTCCCTCTCCCTCTCCCCGTCTCTCACACACACACGTCTTGTACTGTACCCTATCTTGTGATGATGTGGCCCCTAGTTCAGACTGCGGCTGACCATGGGTAACAGAGGCTGTGGGAGTGACACCATGGGTTGTGGCTGCTGCACTTCCCACCCCACTGACTGGAATGTTGCAAGGTGTGCAGAGGGCAATGCAGCCACGCACTGTGATGAGTGTCCAGCAGCACTTCCACTATGGGGACAACTGGTCAGTGTATGGAGAAGCTTAACACGCACCTATCTGTCTGGTCCTAGGCATCTGTCCAGTAAAAATAGAGGGACATGTCCACACAAAGACTGAGTGCTCAGAGCAGACTGATCTTGCATAGGTCTAGGCAGGAAGAACCCAACCTTTATCAAGCTTTTACTGACAGGTGAACAGATAAACCAACTGTGGCCCATCCATCCCATGGAATACGAGCCAGCAATAAAAAAGGATGAGCTATTCATACCTGCAATAACACAGTCAGTGATTATATGAAACAGTGTATACAAAAAGAGAACAAACTGTATAATTCTATTTATATAAAATTCCAGGAAATAAGAACAGTGATTTACAGTGGTGTACTTGGGGAGGGGTGTGTGGAGGGGTAAGGAGTACAGAGGAAACTTTTTTGGAGATGGACATATTATCTTGATTGTGGTCACAGGTCCATGGGTGTGTGCACGTAGGTCACAATCCATCAGGCTGTACACTTTAAATACGGGTAGTTTACCGTAGGACAATTATATTTCAACATACCAGTAAAAACATACAAACAACATACCTCGACCTCAAGATCCTGTCGCTTGGGGTTGTGAATGAAGAAGGTGAAGTTTTCTTCCCATACGGGTTCATTGGTTTTATACCGAATCTGGAAGAAATGTTCCAATATCAGCTCTGTGACATTTCCTGTAGAAAAGGTCTACCAATATTGTGGTCACAAATTTAAAATGTTCAGAAGCACAGAATGACTTAAACTCTAAGACACATTTACTGAGTATGTGCCATTGTATTAGTATGTGTGAGGGGCATGCAGAAACATGGTGAGGTGGTCCAAAGCTTCTAAGTGTGTTTGAGAAGTTGGTTGTCACAAACCGTGACAGAGACATCGCCTGCTCAGTGGCCTCAGAGCCTGGACCACCACCACACATGGCCTGTTTAAAGGGCTAACAGTTAAACATAAACAATGGCTTCTAACTGAATCAATTCTGAGATGCATTCTCTCGAATCAAGAATGAAAAACATTACACACTGCAATGGCAACATCATCTTTCTGCGTGTAGTTCTGAGGATTGAACTGTTATCCCCAGTGCTACAGCAAACTATATCCCCAGTGCTTTTAAGGAACTTCTTATTTTGCCACTGAGTCTAAGTAGCTAAGTTGCCCAGACTGAGCTCAAAATTAATATTCTCCAGCCTCAGCCTCCTAAAATGCTGACATTACAGGCATGTGCTGCCATGTCTGGCTCCTTAATTCCTGAAGCTAGCTACATTTGTTGAATTTTATGCACCACTGGTTATCTTTAAATATTTATGCAGTGCTCAAGAGAAACTTGGGGATTTATATACCATGATATCAAGGAAAAGCTTATTTGCATGGTATTTTTCGGTGCTCGTAAAAAGTAAACAATATATTAACAATTTAGATGGTCAAGTTATCTATGAAATGACTGTTTTAAGGGAAAAAAATAAAAGAATAAAAAGCAAAGATCTTGATGCCTAATCCACCACACAACTGAACAGTATCATCTGCTGGTGACAGTGACAGATGTGAGTATATGAAGACAATCTCAGAAAGCCAGTTAACACCAGAAACTTACCTTACTCTCCTGAGCCTGGTGACCAACTGACATTTGGACAAGAGGATTTGGGTTGCTGTTTATTTTCTTCCCTGACTATTCGAAAACAAACAAAAAAGACAAAATAAATAGGTACATTTTGGAAATACATCTTACTAAAAATGACATTTTGGGCTGATATTAACTCATTTCTATTTACCACTGATACTTCAGATACAGAGAATGAGTATCTAGAACAATTTAATTGGAAATTAATTGATAAGCAGACTTGGACCTGTAACTCTTTCTAGTATGAAACAAATTAAGAAAACTTCTATTTGACTACAATTTGGTCTTTTGAGACAGGGTCTTGCTATGCAGTTTAGGCTGGCCTTGAACTCACTAGTTAGCCCAGGCTGGCCTTGAATTTGCAGTGCTTCTTGTGCCTCAGCCTCTCAAGGGCTGGGATTACAGGCATGCATTACCACACCCAAATTTTTTTTTTTTTTGAGATGTAGTTTCACTCTGTTGCCAAAGATGGTCTCAAACTCTTGGATTCAATCAATCTTCCTGTCTCAGCCTCCCAAGTAGCCAGAACTACAGGCATGTTGCCACTGTGCTGAGCTGCACGTTTTGTTTTTTCTGTGCTTGAGACTGAATCAAAGGCTTGTGCACTGCGTTACATTCCCAGCCCTTTTTGAATTTCTTTATTCTGAGACAGAGCCTTGTTAAATTGGTAGGATGTACTCAAACTTGCCATCCTCCTGCCTCAGCCTCCTAGGGTGCTGGGATTATAGGCGTGCACCACTATGCTCGGTTTACATTCCATTTTTAAAAGTTATAAGGTGTTGCTTTTTTAAGCAAGTTACTTTGGGAAAATTGAATGTTTTAAAACTCTTTAATATTACTTACATTTTTCAGAATTTATTCACTAGAATAACAAAATGTACAAAGTGTAGTAAATGGAAACCAAAAAACACGGGAAAAGACAGGTAAAAGAACAGTAATTCAGAATACTTCTCAAATGGGAGTAATAAAATGCTATGAAGTTTCAGATGAATGACTTGCATTTTTAATCTAGCACCCTCCTTTCAAGCATAAGCAGCTATCAGATTTCAAATCTTGCTTAACAGCTGCTAAGTAATTTTGACTATAAGAATAGACTTCTGTTTGGAATTGCATTAAATTAAGCCAATAAAAAGGAAATTTTCATAATAAGAATAAATAGCAAGAAGCATTCTTTAGCACAAATAGCTGATAGAAGAAAACATAATAAAAAACAACAGATACGTGACATGAGGTTTATTTACAACTTAGCCCCACAAGAAGGTATAGTTAAAAATCTGTTAGTGGAAATTAATTAGGAGATCACAAAATTTTTTTTTAGTTAAGTAATTTTAGAGTCAATCCTCAACACTGCAGCAATGACAGATATAGGTGTCAAAATCATATGACTATTGGAAAAATATTACTAGCCCAAACCTACTGTGATAATCTATTTCTGGTTCATCTTTTTGATGTGAATGAAGTCTGCAAAATGAAATAAATACTGTTAAAGAATATTCAAGGCTGTAGACTACTATGGCAAAAAACACTAATTTTCCCCTTGAATTCATTTACTCTTTCTTCCTTTGATGTCAGAATCCCCAGGTTTTAGCTGAGCGTTAAGTCCTCTGTGATAAAGCTCCTCCATCACCACGATCCCCCTGTATGACTAATATAGTAACTAATTCTGACCTTGAAGGAGGGCTTGGACCCTGCCTGCTCCTGTCCAAAGCATGAGTCACACAGACAGTATCTCAGAGCCATAGCCATGGACGTCTGTCTTACTTAAGCCACTGAAACTG
>RJWT010041113.1:0-12380 GCA_004365215.1 Cuniculus paca
TTAGAGTGGCTGTAGTCAAGGAGAATTTGCTCTGGAGCCATTAGTTAAGTTCAAAATACTTCTGCTTATGCCCCTTGATAAACCTGAGTGGCTTCCGAGAGACCGGGTTTCCTTGCCCTGTCACTGTCACTCTCTGGTTCAGAATTAAGGACATAGGAGAATCAGAGTCATATATTTTAGAACTTTTTATCTGGAGTGATTTCAAACTTCCAAAAAAGTTGCAAAAAGGAAAAAAGTACAAGGAACACCTATATTGTCATCATTGTACTCTGCTTTCTTGTTTGTGTTTTTCCCCTGCTCCATATGCATATTTTATATATGTATAATTTTTTCTGAGTAATTTGAGGGTAAGTTTCATTCCTCATGTCCCTTTACCCTTAACTATTTTAGCATGCATTTCCAAAGAATAAGGATTATTCTAACACATAACCATAATACAGTATTTGGTGAAGTACTTTTATCTAACTTATTTGCCATTTATTAATTTGATTAGTTTATTTATTAATGCACTTTCTAGAGTCTCACCTCCAGTACAGGATCCATTCTAGGGTCAGCTATTGCATTTGGTTGTGCTGTCTCTTTAGCCTCCTCTAATCTGCCTTTTATGATGTTGGTCTCCCGGGACCCTATCTCTTAATGAGTTTATGTGTCATCTTTGCGCATCTTTGTACAGGGAAGCCCATCTTCTCTTGTATCATTCCAGTGTAAGTACATCTGCTTTCAAAGTGGGGAAATACCATTTTTATTTGACTGGCATGTTCCTGTATGTTTGTCGGATGTTTCCTCATGGTTAGCTGCCCAGGTTATTTATGTATTATCCAGGGTATCATTGTATCATTGTGGGGTTTTTTTTGTTTATTTGTTTTTGTTTTGTTTCACACTAGGGATTGAATGCAGGGCTTTTCTACTGAACCACATCCTCAGCCCCAGCCATTTTTATTTTATTTTTTTAAAGTCCAGGTTGGGCTTGAGATTGTGATCCTCCGCCCTCAGCCTTCTCAGAGTGCCGGGATTACAGGTATATGTTACCATGTCAGACTTCTCTGTCTTTTTCTTCCTTGCAACTAATCATATGTGGGAAGTCACTTTAAGGTTATGCAAATACCCTAACACAACCACTGTAAGCACACACGTCCTGTGCCAGTGCTGCACATGCACGCATGGCCTCTTTTCCTCCTTGGAGACTCTTCCTTTTCTCAAGAGTACAGCTTGTCTCCTCTCAGGTACACTGGGGGCCACTGTATGAGGAGCTGCATCACATCCGAGATGTTAATGCTGTGATTAAGAAGCTGAAGATGAATCTGCAACAGAGAAAAGGAGCCTGAGGGTCCCATGGAGAGCAGGAACTGTTTGCTGATGCCCGACTCAGCCCCGGGAAAGAGAGAAAAAGAAAGGAGGGGCCGGAGATCAGAGAAGTGACAGGCCCCGGAACTTGGCCTGCTTCTTCGGCCCTGAGCCCGTGACTCAGCACTCGGTGGGGGGGGGGGCAGCAGCCCGGGTGCTGTTTGTGCAGGGTTCTCAGTGGGCAGCGGCACCCAGCACATCTGAGGAAGGAAGCCCTCAGAGCAGGGCCAGCAGCTGCCAAGGCTTTTTAAAAGATCACAAAACCTAACAGCCTCTGATGAAGAACAAGCTCTGATGTGAATTGCTTCCGAGCCCCAGAGGAGCCATCTGAACTCCTGTCTAGACCCGAACTGTGCACTGTCATTTCAGAAGCAAGTGGATGCCAAGGGGCCTGCAGACCTGCATGTGTTGGAAACAAAACCATCCAGCCATTCGCTGAGAAATTCCACCATGACCCAGGCAGCCAGATTTGCATCTAGTTCTTCTACAAAATGAGCAGATAAAACAGTCTTCATCAATACATTACATCGTGTGAACTCTAAATGGGCCTAAGAGATGACTTTTTGATTGGCAAGTTCATAAAGAAAAGCTTCCCTGAAGCATCGTGAGGATTCTATGTTCTGATGGTGTTCTCCAAGACAATAATGAAAACATCTTTCCATTCATTTATCCATCTATCCTTCTGTCTGTCCGTCCATCCATCCATCTATTCATCCTTCCATTCATTCAACCAATGCCTATTTCTTGAGTAGCACCTATGTGCCTAGAGACCAAGGGCAGGGAGCAGGAGAAGGAGAGAGGGGGAAACTCCCCAATAACAACAGGGACAATAGTTCTGTTCTGATAGGGCAAACAGAAAAAAAATCTTTAATTTCCTGTCATTAAGAAACTGTGGAGCATCTAATACTATTTGTAAATACCACAGAGTCTAGAACCTGCTAAAAGAAAAGAGCTTTCTTTACTTTTACTGTAGCAAAACAAAAATAAACAAACAGAAGCTGACCTTTCATTAGAATTGACCACAACTCGGGAGGCGTGGGGCTGATAAAAGGCAGTGTTTCATGTTGACATCGGGCTTTATAACTGGGACAAAGCACAGACCCTGGAGTGATTCAACACTTTTCCATGCCCTCTGTGTTGAGCTGGTAGAAAATAGGTCAGGTAAGCCTGAGTTGCCCAGAGGGGCCGGCGGAAAGCTGCCCTCGGGCCAGGCTGTTTGGGAAGCAGAGGGTGAGGACTTGATGTGTGCTGGAGGATGGAGCTGCTGCTTTCTGCAGGCCTCTGCATCCTGCCCAGTGCTGGGGAGAACCCAGTGCCTCAGCAGTCCCGAGCCAGGGGACGCGGGGAACAAAGCAGCAGGGCTCTTTCTGAGCCAATGAACAGGCTCCCGGGAGTACTGAGATCTGTGCTGTTTAAGGAATTCAGTGGTTGGAGTCTCACTCACCCCTGGAAAATGCTCCCCAGGATGATAATGAAACGTTATGCTGGGGTTTTCTCCTGGTACAGAGAAACTTGGGAGCTGGAGGATGCCAAGCAGGGGAAGGCAGAGGAAGAAGCCCTGCTCGGGAGCCATTTCTTCAGGGTTGGGAAGCACGGAGTCTGGCAGTCCAAGGTCTCCTCGTGGGCGGTGACCCCCTCACCGCCAACTTTCAGTAATTCTTTGTAAAGAAGGAGGAAATTTTTGTAATAGCATCTTCTGCCTCTGGGACCTTTCTGCCTTCTGGCACAATCATTGGCAAGTCTTTTCCTGAGCTATTTCAATTAGTAGCTAATCCAAGTGACTGGTTATATTGCCCATGACGATGCAGGGAGAGAGGAGCGCACCTGGAACCAAGTCGCCCTAGTGGGAAATTTACCACCCACTGGCCTCCCCACTGGAGGACCCAACCAAGAGCCACCAAGGAAGGAAAACAAACCAGTGTGACTTGTGATGTCCTAAAATGTTTCACTTGTTCTATTGGTACCCTACCTATTTTCAAAAAAGATAGAAACGACTTTGGTTTATTCAAATGTAAATCTCTCAGGACTCCATCTGGAACTCATTTACACAAATTCAAGTTATGGTTTGTTGTCTAGATGTCCCCCCAAAGGCTCACGCAGTCTTAGATGGGGTTTTTCAGAGGTGGCTGAATCTAGAGTGTGTGATCCTGGGATCAAGGGTGTATCCACTGATTGACTTGGCACTCACCCTAAGTGAGGTAGCCTAGACAGAATGTAAAAGTGGCAGAAAGACATGCTGTTAAGATCCCTTGTTTCTTTTGCTACCTTGTGGGTGCCATGAACTGTTCTCCTCTGTGCCATCCCTCTGCCATGTGCCACTCTGTCTTGGAGCCAGCCAACTATGGACTGAAACCTCCACAAACTGATAGCTAAATAAACTTTTCCCCCTTTAACTTTGGGTGTCAGGTATTTTGCCTCAGTAACAAGAAAAAAGTTACCAAGATACTTTAAACGCAATTCAAACAAGTTGTCTAAGCTGTAAATAAATATGGCAGAAGATGCTACAGGTAGGTAAACTGATAGCAGAAGAAATGACAGGTGCTAAGAAGAGAGACAGAAAAACTACTATAATAGTCACAAGAATTCAAAACCAAATTTCTGACTCATTTAGTGTATTATTAAAGCATCTTTGGAGTCTTAAATCTATTCTAGACTTGGCCATTTTTTTGATACTTTTATTGATGACCCTGAGTCTCTAAGAGAAAGTAAAATTATGTTTACTTGATCTTGTTAATGAACTTGGAATGTATTTGTTCAGAAAGATTTTTGTCTCACACCATTAAATTTAAAATTTTTGTGTTTAAATGATTAAACTTGCAAGTAGCTGAAGGCTTAATTATTTAAAATGACTTGGCACAAGTTTAGCTTGAAAACAGGTGTGTTTGGGGTTTCAATCAGTTGACTCTGGGTACAAAATTATAGTTCCTGTCTTCAAAGGTATAATTTGGGGCTTCACACAGATCTTTGCAAATATCATTAATATGATTCACACAGAAATGAATCAGAGACACAAGGCTCAGTTTTTCACCTGGAATCCATGTAGGTTTCAAGTCAAGTGCCCAAATAGATTTGGCACCTCCCTAAATAAACAAGAATATTTAGAAATGTAATTCAAGCTATTTGATCTAAATTTCAAGGCTCCAAGAACGATTATATTTTTGGTTTGGTTGGTTATGTCTTAGATCCTTGGAATTAGGTGGGTGTTTGGCTGATAAGTATCCAGTCCTCCTTGTTACTTGGAGGGACTCTTGGTGGAAAGCTGGGCTTATCCCACCTACTAAAGAAGCCAGAGGGTCCCAAGTACCTTCCTGTCCCTGCTAGGATGTGAGCATGTGATCCACGATTGGCCAACGCTCTTGTATCTCTAGGGTGTGCTAATCATTGGTGAAGTCTATTAGCAAACTCCATTTTGAGCAATTTCAATACATTGCATTTTAAAGTGTAATTACTGAAGGCCTGTTGGTGCTAGGTCCTATTTTAAGTGCCTTAAGAACAGCAGTGAATGAGGTCACTAAAAATTTTTTTTATCCTTGTGGAGCTTACGTTTTAGTAGTGGGAGATAGAAAACGATAAAAATCAAGATATACAGTGTGTTACTATGTTGATGGTGTGATGAGAAAGTAGGGAATGAGGATTGGGTTTCATTTAGCATGGTCTGAAGAAGTCTCACTGAGAAGATGGCTTTAGAGAACAGATGTGAAGGCATCTCAGTGAGTCCCAGGAGTGTCCAGAGAGAGGATTTTCCATACAGCGGGACAGCATGTGTGAAGGCCTGAAAGCTGAGACACACAGAAGCTTCTATGGAGTGAGAATGGTAAGAGGATCAGGAGAGGAAATAGGAGAAGCAAAGTGGCCAGATTGTGTGCATGTGGTTTCTACTCAGAGTGAGGCATCTGGAGGATTCTGAGCAGAGGAATTGCAGTAGTGAACAGAACCACCAAAATGTCACGCAGGATTTGGAAGCAGACTTATTTAATATTGATGGACGCTGATAGGGGTTCATTGCCAAAATATCAGGTCCTGAAGGCTCAGGGAGGGAGGTTTTTATGGGGTAGCAAAGTGGAAGTACAGAGGCAGGGTGGCTTGTCATTTGGGGATCAGTTGGTAAAATGCGCATCATAATGACCAACCATGCTTCCTAGTAACTAGCCATTTCTGGGAAACAGAAGTGACAGGAACTAAAGTAAACTTGAGGTTACCTAGACAACAAGGGGGGGGCATTTCCTGCTACAGAATAAGTTGATATGATTGTAGTTGGTTGTGTGATAACCTGATCACTGCCATGTTTGAAGAGTGGCCCCTAAAAAGTGTACCCATGTTGTAAGCTCCAGTAAATAGGAAATAGGGTCTTTGCAGAGGTAACTAAGTATAAAGAATCTTTAGATTTATGGTGGGGCTTACACCCAATGACAAGTGCCCTTAGAAGAAGAGACACGGTCAGCTGGGCGTGGTGGCTCACACCTGTAATCCCAGCACTCGGGAGGCTGAGGCAGGAGGACTGTTCCAAGTTTGAGACCAGCCTGGGCTACAAAGTGAGTTCAAGGCCCGCCTGAATGGCATAGCGAGGCCCTGCCTCAAAAAGACAAGGGCCGGGGATCTAGCTTAGTGGCCTAAGCACCTGCCTGACAAGTGTGAGGTCATGAGTTCAATCCCCGGTCCTGCCAAAGAAAAAAAAAAAAGAAGAGACATGGTCACAGAAACACCCAGAAATACTGAAAAGAGAAAATGTAAAGACAAAGGCAGCCATGGAAGGGACACATGTATGACACCAATGGACTCCAAGGTTGCCAGCCACCAGAAGCCAGGAGAAAAGCATACAACATCTACATCTTCCCCAAGGTCTGCAGAAGGAATCATCCTCATTGGCACCTTGATTTTAGACCTCTGGCTTTCAGAACTATGAGAAAATAAATTCCTGTTGTTTTTATTGAGTTTGTGGTATAGTTGGTCCTCTGTGTCTGTGGGTTTCAACCAACCAAGGATCAAAAACATCTAGAAAAAAAGAACACTGTACTAAACATGTACACACTTTTTCTTGTCATTATTCCCTAAACAACATGGTATATCAACTATTTACATGGTATTAGGTATTCTAAGCAAGCCAGAGTTGATTTAAAGCATATAAGAGGATAAGTGCAGCTTACATGCAAATGCATACTTGAATACATACCCGAAAGGACTGGAGCCTCAGCTGGTGTTGGCACTCACAGGTCTCCACAGGACAGTGAGGGAGGACTGTCAGTGGTTAGGGCAGCCCTGCTTAACTCGCACGCTGGTCTCTGTAAGAACACTCTTGGGGAAACAGAGGAACGCCTCATGGAGTCTGTTGCAGTAATTTAGGCAAGACTGGGTGCTTTAACTAGAATGAAAACCAATGAAATCCTAGACACGTTTAAAAGGTAGAACTGAGAGGATGTGGTGGCAGGTTGGAGGTGAGATGTAAAAGAAGTTTTGTAGAAAGTTGTGTGGCATCTAAGCATTCAACCAGGTGGGTTTATGCCACGTTTTAATGAAGACACCTTTCAGTGAGTGTGACCAGCTAGGAACCCAGTCAGCTCTGCTGAAAGGAGCTGAAGGGGCACAAGGGACATGGTCCATCATGCAGACTTCCTGTTCCTGTCTGCCACACTGCAGCAATGGCTAGTTTCAAATTCCAGCTTTTGCCACACCACCGGGACCAGCCTCACTGGGCCCCTCGGAGAGACCACTGCCTGCCGGCTGTGATTCCTCCTCAGAGCTCCTGTCCAGCTCTGTGGGCCCCTCCCGAAGGCTACAGGTTCTATAATTCCAATCCTCTTCATCCCCCAGGCCTGGGGCGGAGGCCGCTTTCTTCAGTTGCTACCTCTGCACTTACCTCAGGGGTCCTGGTTTGCTTTTTGGATCTGTTATACTTGGTTAGCAATTGCCTACCAATTAGAATAACTGGTGTTAGGATAACTGGCGTCTGGTTCCCGAATAGACTCTGCCTAATGCAAAAAGCGCCATCACTTCAGGCAAAACCTGAGCAACCGGAAGCCCCAAGTTGCCGTTCAGATAGGCCGGAGGTGTGGGGGTTGGAGTCTGGTTGGCGCGGGCTGAGACAGGGTCGGGGGGCTGCTGGGCGTGTGACTTGAGTTCAGGGGAGAAGCCCAGTGTGTGTGGCATAGGCGGTAAGGCGAGGCAAAGCAGGCTGGAGGAGTGGGCCTGGCCTGTCAGTTGCAAGATCCCAGCGCTGCGCCCCGCGATTCTCAGGACCCGTATGTAGAACTCGCGACTCTCGGGAGATGTGGAGGCGGAAGAGAGGCCAGGGGCCTTGAGGAGCCCGGTGCATTTTTAGTTTTGCTCTTTTTCTCTTTTGTGAAGCTCAAGTTCACTCTGCAGAGCCAGTTTTTCCCTTTCCGCTTCCCCTTCCCTCCTCATTTGTCAAGTACATTTCCGGCACCATTTTTGGTTTGACTCATACAGTTCTTTGTTCGAGGCAAGAAGGACCTGGAATACTTGCAATGGGTGAGCCGCTTTTAAACGAGCTACCCCACGACATGTGGGCCTCCGACAGCGACACGTAGGTAGCACCGCAGGAATTCACCTGTCTGAACATATTCTGGGTCTCCTTTTTCCTTTCTATCCCGGGGGGCAGCACGGACAGAGGTTTTCTAAATATTTGTTGAGGGAGGGACTCGTGGATAAAAGACGCAATGAATGGCACTAATTGAGGTATTGTACTTACAACAGTGAACTATTTTGAAAATAAACTTTCCTAGGAATGGAACAAAGAGAGAGAGAGAGACATGGATGGATTCCTCAGAGCCCACCCGCCTGTCAAACCAGATGCAGAAACCAGGTGAGCGGTCTGTAGAGGATGGTTCCCTAACTAAAAATGACCTCTTGGAATTTTCTGGAACCCAAGACCTGGTTTTTCTCCATTCTGAGCCAATCTGAGGACATCGAGGTGTCCAGATCAGCAGCACCAGCCCCCTCTCTCCAAGGTTCCTTAGGAAGAAAGCATGGCCCTTTCCACTCAGCGTTTCTTTTTCTTATTCGCCTAGGCCTCCTGCTTACCAGCCGCTTCCAGTTCTGGTGACTTATTCATTATTCATCTCTTCTCTTTTTACTTGGGAGCGGGACTTCGCCAAGCTTAGCCTCTCATCTTTGGTCAGGATGAACAATGGCAGGTAAGGCCCTTGCTGCTCTGGCTGGGAGTTGAGTGAGTGACCCCAGGGTCCCAGGTGGCCCTGATGGGTACTGGCAGCGAGTGCCTCAGGTATCAGGCGGAGGTCACCATTCTGCTTTTCTGTTTGTTTGTTTCAGCAGCATTGGAGGTGAGCAGTGAAGGCACCGAAGGAAACAAAACTGGGTAAGAGAAAGAACCCAAGCTGCGTCCTCCAGCCTTAGAGTGGCCTGTGGGCCTGTCCGGTGAGTCAGGTGTCAGACTGTACTCTTTCTGTCATGCACTGCTTTCATCCTAAAGAATTTTCCTTAAAATAATAATGTAGTTCCGCCTGCTTGTCTGTGATCTTGATTATGTCAACTGTGGCCCAAGCAGAGTTAAACTTAGTGAGGTTTCAATACATTTGACTTAAAATATGATTGGGAATTACTTGCCGTGTATCTCCCCATGTTTTGTTTAATGTATTCTTGTCGGAAAAATAATGTTAAGCCACAGCTGTGAAATTTAGTGCCAACACCCAAGTTCTGCCTCCTGACCAGGTTGCTAAAACAGGGTTTGCCCCGCCTGCTGTCCTGTGGGGGCGCCTGCAGCTGGGCAGGTTCCTTCCTGTTGTGAGTGGACTGGAGTGGCCCAGTCTGAGCGTGAGCCACCATGCAGAGGGAGCCACAGACGACTCTGGAAGCAAGCAGGCCCGCTCTGTGTGCTGGGACTTTTGGCACACGGTCAGCCTTGTGGCATATTCTGGGTAGATGGTTAGAGGGGAGGGTCTCATTCCGTTTTCTGTCCAGGCTAAGGCTGGGCACTGCCCCATGTTCTATCTGCTATGTCTTGGGACATCCAATGGGAGCCACACTGGTATCACTAGATGCGGCTGAGCAAGGTTGAGGATGGTAGAGAGGGAACAGAGAGGCACATAGCTTTCCTTACCCTCTGTATAATCACTGCTCTAAGACTGATTTATGCATCTGCCGGCAGTGAAGCCAGCCGGGTGCCTTTGGTGGCTGTCTTCACACAAGAGGAAAGGAGGGAGACCTACAGAATGTGTGATTGGGAAGCAATAAAGAAATAGCTGACCCTCCTAATGTAGTGGGCTAGGGTTTACCTGGAACACTGACAGATACATTGATCTTTTCTGTGAGGTGTACTATGATTATTTTGTGTGTGTGTGGTGCTGGGGACTTAGAATACCAGGTAAGCACTGTACCACTGAGCTATATATTCTCAGCCCTTTTTATTTGATTTTGGAACAGGATCTTGCTACATTTCCCAGGCTGGGCTCGCACTTGTAATCTTCCTGAATGCCTGGATCGCAAGTGTCTGCCACAGGGCTATGTTACGATTTTTAAATGACCGCAGAGTCATTGCATATAGTCACAGACGTATATTGTCTCAGGTGCCCAGGGAGCTCCACATGTTCACCTTTCCTAAGGCTTGGCAGGAAGCTGGTTGTTGGACTGGGCTGCCTTCCTCACAAGGGGGCCGAGAGGCACCCACTTTCTCCAGAGGCGGTGCTTCGTTCGGGGCTGTGAGTGCTGCTGGGTGTCACTTGGAAACGTCTCTGCTGTTTGCCATGGTTCTCAGATGCCATGGCCCAGGCAGAGGGTTAACGCTTTTGTGTTCCTGGTCCCCACAACCCCAGATTGTGTGTCACTGGGCTGATCGGTAGCAGTCACTGTTTTGAGGGTAACTCCTTGAGCTTAGCTGGAAACATGAAGAATGCTTCCAGGGCGCATATTCGTGCAGGCAGGGGCCCCTTGATGGAGATGGTCAAAGACTTTGTCCTCCTTTTCTATGCAGAGTGAAAACATAGTTTTTGCCCACTTGAGATCAAAACTTCCACATGAAGAATTCAGTTATTTGGCAGTTTGGTTCTCTTGGCTCTGACACACACCTTGGTTGTATTTTTAAGCAAAAAAGAAGCTCTCAAACATTTGAATGCCCTTAGTCTGCTTTCTCCAGCTCTGGCCTTGGGTTCTGCCAAAACCTTTTGCCAGACTGTAAATATATTTCCTTTGTCTGTTTGCCAAATATGCCTGTTTAGTGTCAAAACAGGAGATGTGACGAGCTCACCAGATAGGAAGTATAAACATAAAGAAAAATAAAATTTAAAATATGATGTTAAAATTTCTGTTGGGTCCTGGGGATGTAGCTGAGTGGTAGATATGTGATTGGGGATCAATCTTCAGTACAGAAAAATAAAATCATAGTGGAAGTTATTCCTATTTTATCAATCTGTGAAGGCTGCTAAACTCATAACTCTTTAAAAACTAACAAAGAACTGGTCATAATGGTGCATGCCTGTAATCCTGGCACTTGGGAGGCTGAGGCAGGAGGATCACTGCAAGTTCGACTCAACCTGGAGTAGGTACGTAGTGACTTCAAGCCCAGCCTGAACTGTACATAGTGAGACCCTGTCTCAAAAAAAAAAAAATCAAAAGAAAGAAAGAAAGCCAGTCAGCTTGGGCCCTCAGTCTGGTTGGTGATCTGGTAAAGCAGACCTCACATGCTTTAAGGATACTCATCTGCTTGTCATGCCTCTGTCTCTGTCCCTCCCCACCTGTGTCTTTTTGCTTCAGTCATGGTTTCTTTTTGTTTCTCTCCGTCTTCTTTGTTCTTGGGCCTTCTTTCTCCATCCATGCACTGTACAAAATAGAATGTGGAATTGTGTCTATGCATACACTGAAAAGTCCTGGGAAGATTGTGTCTTCCCTTCTCCCCATCTTGTGTTTTAACAGTCACTGTGTCTGAGTGAAGGAATTATGTGTAACTTTGCTTGTTGCCTTCATGTATGTCAATAGTTTTCAATTTTTTTCAATCAGTACACATAAATATATCTTTCATACTCAGAGATTATAAATAAAAGCTAAAAGTAGGACACCGATACATTGTTTTATGTGAGATGCAGGTCGGAGAGGGATATGAAGAGCCATCTGTACAAGAGTCTGCCTCCTGTCTATAATGTCCTGGGCAGGGGTGGGAGGGGGCAGTGCCCTGTTCACTGTGTCCCCCTAGGGGTTTGGGTTTCACAGAGCTGGCTTTGGTAGGTGTTTAGGGAATGAATAACAAGAGAAGGTTCTATGGTGCAAAAGGACGATTTTGGAGCAGACAGCTGTTTGGTTTTCAAGTGTTGCTGTCGAAGATTCAGTCTACTTGATTGAAGTGAAAAGGACAGTCAGTGGGTTAGAACTAAACAACTCCAATTGAATATAATTCAGGTGGGACTTAATAAAACGCTCATTAAATTCTGGTGATCTGTTATTAGAGAAACTATTATAGACAGGGGTTCAAAAGTGGTTATCTCTGAGGAAAAACAAATGTGATGATATTTTATAAGAGAGTCCTCTGTGGGAATCCCAACTACTACCTGAGTAACAGCTATGATGGCAATTGTGGGATGTGGGGCACACTCCAGATGCTGTGTGACAAGCCTGTTTCTTTCAAGGAGATATATTAATGGAGTTCGTTGGTGCCAAGCCTGCTTGGGGAGAGAGGAGCCTGACCTTACCGTCTCCCCATTCCACGTAATGTGGGTGTTCAGCCAGCCGGCACAGACCCTGCCTGGCTCAGCAGTGTGCATTGTAAGCAGCTTCCAACCTCCTGGCAGCAACTGCCCAAGGTATCTGGTCTGAAGATAATGAAAGTTTAGCGAGTTAGTAAAATGCTAAGCTGCTTCAAACAGGAAGATCCATCCCAGCTGTTCCTTTGATGGTTCATTTGAAGTTCTGCTAGAGGATTCTTTTTTCAGAGAAAGTCCATCTTCAAAATTGAGCACTCTGGGACATTAATGAGCACATCCATTTTTTTTTCCCCTGAAAATCACTTATATAAGTTGTTAGGTCTCCTCTGTACTCTATTATATCACTGTGATGTTGTAGAATATTTTCTCCTG
>RJWT010041114.1:0-12400 GCA_004365215.1 Cuniculus paca
AAAGCAGTTACCTAGTTATTCAGCTTGTGATGCAGAATGTCCTTAAGCTACTTTATATTGCCAATTAATATATGTGATGTAGTAAACCAACATGCAATATGTGACTTTTAAATTATTTAGTCAATATATGTTTTCATTAAGGATGAGCATTTCATTAGCATATTTATGATACCATCTAAAGATTTAATATGGCTTAATTCTATTAATAAAAACTAATTTAAAAGTCATTGTCTTTTTTAATTATAGCTTTTGATTTAGTTCTTTCCTACTCTGCAAATAAGAGTGGCTGTGACCATTATTCTGTTGGTCCATAGCTAACTTTGTTCTCTTTAGGGCTATCATAAATTACTTGGTGGGGAAAGTTGATTAAAAGCAACATCCACAGCATTCTCTGTGTAGCCTGTGACTTGGTGATAGCATAGTTTGTCAGAGCTCCATGCTGGTATTTTGCTTCAAGTGAAGCTGTCAGCTAATTCTCTCCCATGATCGTGATTGTCGGCCCAGATAATTCTTCTTGAAGGCCATTCAAGCTAGATGGCCAGCAACTTTACCTACGATGCCCTGGGTGGTCTCCAAGCATCCTCTTGGTCCTAACACTGGGCATTTCCTATTTCTGGTTCTTTCTGACCCTGGAGAACATGAGGTACTTCATTGCTATTAAATTCCTAGCTGCTCAATATCTCAGCTGTGTTAAACAGTCAGGATCTACACATGCAAGGCTGCTGGGTCTGGGACACCAGAGACCGTCTGGTTCTCAACCTTGGCATCAACAGGAAAAGTACAAAGCTGCTTCATGTCCAAGCAGCAAGTATCAGGAGGCTTATGTATCAGAACTTAGTGTAGGACAGTTGTAGCCAAGGAAAAGCCAAGGAAGAGAGGCGGAGACGAGACATCGCATCTCCCTTCCTGGTTGGCAGTCACCTAGGATAAAGCTGCAAAGCACCCTGAAGAGAGGCTTGGTGCTTACCTGAAAGTGAGGCACAACAGGAAGACAGGCAGGAGGCCTGCCAGCTCACCAGCAAACAGCCATGTCTCGGTTACTTTTCTCTCGTTGCTGGGACAAAACACCTGACACCCAAAGTGAAGCAAGGAAAGGTTTATTTAGCTTACAGTTTCTGGAGATTTCAGTCCATAATCAGCTGGCTCTAAGGCAGGGTGGCACGGCACAGGGACAGCACTTCAAGGCAGCAGCCAGAGCAAAAGTGGGCAAAAGGCAAGCCTCTTCTCTACCCTCAAATTGTACTCAGGCCACCCACACACACACCTTCAGGGTGGGTGTAACACTCACAAAATCTCCTTGCCCTCCTTTGAACAGGATGAGGATATTTACAAAGTGTCTTGGTTACTTTTTTCTCCTTGCTGGGACAAAATACCTGACACCCAAAGTGAAAGAAGGAGAGGTTTATTTCTTACAGTTTTGGGGCTTTTAGTCCATGCTTAGCTGGCTCCAAGGGAAGGTGGTGTGGTTGAGGCGCTGCCGTTTACGGTGCTGCAAGCGGCAGAGCAAACCTTGCCAAAGAGAGAAACACAACCCCATTCCAACCTTGCATTGTGTGTCGGCTCCACCCCTGGGCAGGTGCAGCACTCACACTGCCAACCCCAGCGCTAGACAATGGGTCAACCATAAATGCTAGATTCAGCCACTTCCATGACTACATGAGGCTTGGGGGGGGCCATCTATATACAAACCGTAATACAAAGTAAGAACCATGGCTCTCTGCTGAATCTCTCAGTTAAATTTCTAAATTGCTCAAATTGACACAATGCATCAACCATAACAAGCCACTACCAGACTTTGCTGGCTAATGAGCATCTTGCCATACTCACCGAACATTTGCAGGTACAGAAAAAGCCAGTTTGTTTCAGAGTTAAGCCACAGTATGTCAGTTATAGAAAAATCGTACTTTGATCTAGCTCTGGCTCCAGCCAGGAAAGCTGTCGAGCCCAAAAAGAAAAGAAAAAAAAAAAAAAACAGTAACAACAAACAAATGAAAAAACACAGTGGCTAGAGGTGATCTAGCGATGCAGTTGCCAAAAAGCAGTTGAGCTTTTCTCTTGTACTGTCCAGTATGTCAAGGTTAGCAGGGAAGTGGGTTGAGACACAGTCATGTGTCTCATGGAAAGTGGGTTGAGACACAGTCATGTGACACTACTCCTCTAGCTCGGCTCAAGAAAAACCCTCAAGCCAGTCTGCATCTTGAGGGAGATGGTCCAAAAAATGATCAAGAAGGCAGGTCGAAAGATCTCGAAAAGATAAGCCATTTCCAATTCATCCAGTGCCGATTCATTTTAAAATTGAGACACTTTTATTTGTTCCCTTACTCCTGACTAAGAGAACTGCACCTCACTGTAAATGAAATTGGAGTCTGGCTCTGATTAAATGAGTCTACAGATCTCCAATGAAGGCAAGGAGGACCCGTCCCACGTATATCCATAACCATAAAATTGTTGACTGGAACTGAAAGGGCTCATAAACGCCATCATTGTTCACTCAAAATGTATTTCTAAGGAACTTTTTGTATCTTTATGTCACTCGGTATACAACTCTATTACAGTGCTTTACAAATTGCATGGTATTTATTTCTCGAGGTGCCCTTCTCCCCTCCCTGGAACATGAGCTCCCCAAAGTCAGACAGAGAAGCTTGTAAATTCACGTTCGCTTTTCCGGTGGCTGGCACATGTCTTGCTGTTTGAGTGAAGGGTAAATGAATGATGAAGTGAAAGGAGAGGCACCAGCCGAGGAGCATCAGGTAGCCGTTGCTGTCCCTGCAGTTGAAATGCATCCCCCAGCTTCTGAGAGAGACCTTCCAGATGAAACCCTCAAGTCATGACTTTGCATGTGTCCTTTAGCAAAACATGGGACACTAAGGGCCTTGAACAGTCATCCTGGCTTTACTGCTAACTCACTGATTCTCTCAGGGGGAGTCCCTATTTGCCAACTGCTCCCACTCACACACACACAGTGACGTTGACTTTGTCTTAATGAGTACTGTATCCCGAGCACCTACCATCTGATAGTCACCCAAAAATATATTTGGTCACGTGAAAAAACTCAATTAAAGATTTCTGTCTTCCAGCACTCGGGAGGCTGAGACAGAAGGATTGCTGCAAGTTTGAGGCCAGCCTGGGCTACAATAATGAGTTGGGTGGTGGGCTGAGCTATATAGCAAGACCCTGTCCCAAAAAACAAAAACAAAAGATTTCTGTCTCACTGTCATACCAACCAGTTTTCCATATTGCCATGAGAAAAATAAGGCAGGAATAAAAAGCTATATTAAAATTCTGCATTGAGATTAAAAGTGGCTCACTGTTGTTTAGCAAAAGGAGGCTCTGAGGTCAAGGTAGTGACAATGCCATTGGGGGTGGTTCTTACACCTCTATGGTTCTGTCCTTGGAATGGCAATGACAGTGGCTGACCTGTCTTCCTCATGACAGAAAGAAAGAGAGAGAAGGAAAGAAAGAAAGAGAGAGAGAAAGGGTCTACTCTGCAGTCCTGCACACACACGCATGCACTCTGTGACTTAAAGCAGCAATATTCCCACTTAGAAATAATCAGTGACAAACTTACAAAGAGAACAAATGCCCTTGGTACTCTAGATCCTGAAAAGGAAGCATTAATAGTGCCATAAATTTTAGGAAAAGAAGTCCTTTTCTTTTAATGAATGTTTCTCATTAAATAATGGAATAAAGATGTCCTCTTCATAATGGAAGTACAACTTAGGACAAAAATTACCCATTTTTTGTCCTTTACCTTTAATCAAACTACTCCGAGAAAATCAAAAAATAAAGAGAATGATCTTGAACTCGAAAGACATAAGTTTTATACCCAACTAATTGGCTGGATCCATTCATTATCACTATTCCTTTTGCATTTGCTTCCAGTTAAGAGTCTGGCAAAAATCAAACCTTGTAAAACTAATAATCCTAGCAAAACTTTATTCGTTCTCAGTTTTTAAGATGAAAATGCACACTTAGTATGCTTTCTTTCCTCTGCGCGTTGTGGGTTCCTGAGTACTGGGGAAAGACACTGCCAAAAATAACGTGCAAATCTGAGGGGTCTTCACGTCCTAAGCAAATGACAATGTGGAAAGCTGACCATGAAGACATTGGCCACACATCCGTTAAATTCCTTTGACTCTTGCAATTCATTCAGGCTGCAGTGCTGAAAACATGGGGAGGTACTGACAGCCCTCCCTGCGGGACACCCTGAACCCAGAGCTCACCTTTGTCAAGAGGATATAAGTGGAGATTTGGACCAAAATTTCCCTTCCCCAGAGGCCAAGAGAGCAGCTGTACTTTTAAAATTTTCTGTGAACATTTCTGATGACCTTGAAAACCAATATGAAATGCCAAAGAACAAACTCATCATGTGGATATTTTCCCACAGTGGGACCATTCCATCCACTTGGGACAGAATCTGAAGCCTTTCATACCCATGTCAGTCGTTAAACCGTCCCCCCACAACAGTGTTTTTGACAGTTAAATCTTTTCTTGTCAAGTGTTATAAGAAAAATATCTTACTGTATATTTGCTGCATACTTTTGCCTAAGTATTTCTTACAGAATAGCTCTATGAAGGCAAAAGGAGTAGTTAGCACTCAACTGTTAGGAAACCTGAGGCCCAGAGAGACTGAGTGGTTCACCCCAGATCCGGCTGGGAAGCAACAGCCTGTGTGCTTGGCCTCGTCCTCTGGCCTCTGGGGTGGCACCCTTCCCACCCGGGCGCCCTCTGGCCTGCACCTTGGTCCTCTCAGGGTGAGGAAGCTGAGGCTGGGGTGTCTAGTGGTTGTGTCTTTCAGCCACAGTTGGTGGCTGCAGATGGCCGCAGGCCTGGTGCCCTGCGTCAGGACGAGGCTGACTCATGAGGAGGAAGCCCTGCAGACTGCTGCCTGTCCAAGCGCTTCCGAGGGCCTCCGTGGAATCGGGGCCTTGTTGGCCAACCAACCGGAAGCAGCAGGCAGCACTTCCTTCCCCCACACGGACTTCACGCTGACCCCGGACCCCGGCGCGCTAGAGGCTTGCCTGAGTTATTGAGCCGGTTTGCAGCTCACAGCAACTCTGGGAGGGAGGTGCTGGAGTCGCCTCCATTTTATTCATAAGGAAACAGAGACTGGTAGCTTCCATTTAAATGACCACATGGGTCTTCTTTGAGTCATTCACCAGGCACATAAGGGTAGCCAAGGGATAAATACCCCAAGTACTGGGGACGGAGGCCCATGGCCTGACTCTCTGGGGTCAACAGTCAAACTCTGCCTGGGACCTCCCTCTGCTAATAAAGGAAGAAAAAAAATAGACCTTAAACCACAGTCCCAGAGCAGGAGGAGTAATTCAAGGCCTGTGTTTTCATGGAGTTACCCTTTGGCTTTTAAGAACAACCCTGGCTTGGGGGTCACTTCGCCCCTGGCCAGCAGTGCTAAGGCCTCGTCTATGTAGTCACAGCTCCTCTTCCACCCGCTGTGTGGACCCCTGACTTTGCCTGGCCTGCAGCCTCACTTGCAGGTGGGGTCTCTGGGGCAGGATAGCTCATTCGAAGAGGACCTATGAAACAAGTTACTCAGAGGAACCACAGGCACGAGTCTGGCGGGCTGTGACATTGGCCCATCAGGGAGCAATTTAGGTGCGGACAGGAGCCCTGAGGAGTAAGCTTGCTGCAGGCTGCTCCTTCCTGGCCTCAAGAACGTCCTGTCATGTCTGCCAGCCACACTCAGTCCTGACAGCTGTGTCCCTCCAATGTCAGTGACCTAAGCGCCTCTCCCCAGGAGCCTCGGGGCCACTCTTCGTATCCTGCCCTGGTCCCAGCTGCTGGCCCTGAGTCAGCATCCTCCGTGAATTTCCTTTCCCAAGCGGTTTGCACTGAAGCAAACAGCTTCAGGTGAAAAGCAGACCCAGTCTCTGGGGCGAAAACTGGGGGAGCCCGAGTTACGTCTCTGTCTTCCCCACTGTGGTGGATGAACTAATGGTCGACTTGTAGCACACAGCCAAACCCCATCAGCGTGGTGCTGGGTGCAGAAGGCCCACCTGAGGACTGCTGCCAACAGCGTGAAAGAGCTGGAGGGGAAGGTGGTGCTGTGGATTCTCCTGGAGGAGCCTGTCACACTGGTTTTCCTGATCTGCACTGAGCCGTTCTCACTGTGTCGGGACCTCATTGTCGCTGAGGATGGCTGTGGTACTTTTCAGGGCAGCCCTGGTCCTTATTTTGAGTGTCTTTTCTTAGCTCCAGTGTAGAACCCTCAACTTACTGGCACAGATCCTTCACCCCTGCTGGCACAGACTTTCTAGCTTCTACCACTGACCTTTGGGCCTCCCCAGCACAGATCCATGAAACAGACTTGCATGAGTCATTGTCGTGGGCTCTGGGTCTTCAGCTGGACTCATGCAGGACATTGCCATGAGATCCAGGCCCTCAGCTGGGTTCTTTGGGTCTCTAGTGCATGGACAGATCTCCCAACTCTTCTGCATTTGACTCTTTGGGTGAATATTATAAAATAATCCTACGAATTATGTGTCCTGTAGTAAATCTTTTCCCTTGCAATCCCTGACTACAGCACCCACCAGTACCCCCAGGCACCCGGCAGAGAGGCTGTTGGAGGCGTCAGGAATGAGCTTTCCTCCAGCGCTGTGCGTCCTCCACCCTGGCACCCTGGCAGCAGCGGGCACATGCTGAGGCCCCTCAGGAACTGTCTCAGACCCTGTAGTGGGGGGCTTGGTCAGAGACCCTCCAGAGGACCTACTCTCCCCCCCGTGGGCTCTCCTGTCCTTCTGCGCCCAGCCAGCACGAGCAGTGCAGTGTGCACAAAGGCAGCCCTGAGCACACTGCAGATGGCTCAGGTGAGAGCACCGTTCCAGTTCTGCTCTTCGATGTGCCAGGCAAAGCTGTTTCAGAGGCAGCTGGTCTTTCCCCTCCCTGCACCTGCCATGTCCCACAGGAATAAGTGAAGGACCCACTGTGGTCCCAGGGGTTCCTGTGCACCAGGGCCAGACCCATGGCCCTGAGTCTACGTGCAGTGCGGACTGAGGCGCTCTTGAGCTTACACTGCAGATGCTGTCACGGGACTACCAGTGGGGTGGCTGTGCCAGCCTAGGAAGGGAGGGCTGTGGGCCTGACAGTGGCCACCAGGAGGCGCTCCGGCTTCTTCCAACCCGTACCTCTCCCGTGCTCTGCAGAAGCTGAGGATGGGGAAGACTACAGTTAAGTGTTGGACCCCTGGCTGCTTGCAGGCGGACCCAAAGGAAGCGACTCATCCTCCCAGCACTTGCCTTTGGAAAATATCTATGAAAACAGTCTCTGTCCGCATGCCCTGCAGCAGTACCACAATATGTTCCCAGAATTCTCTGGCAAGAGCAATCCATTTACACAAAGTATTACCACTAATGATGCCTGTCCAAGACTAATGTCTGCATTAAAACAGTTGCTCCATTCTGGAAGCTGCCCTCTGAATGACTCGACCCACACATTAGCATGGGGATGGATCTCTGGACCGTGGGTCGCCTGAGCAGCCCATCTCTCATAGCCGCGAGACCAGAAGGCAAGTTTCAGGTGGCAGAGATGAGGTCAGGGCCCCGCCCTGCCGCCTAAGATGAGACAGGAGAACAGGCACTGGCTTCCAGCTTCCAGGCCGAGCTGAGACGGAGGAAACCTATTGCACTGGAAGAAACACCCAGATTTTCAAACCTTTCTGCAGTTGATTTGTTTCCCCCACACCTTTGAATTCCTCCGGCATAATCACCGTACCCTTTGTCAACACAAAACGATTGTTTAAACGACTCAATCAGATCATGCCACGGGCGACTGTTTCCATTTATGATGATTTATTGCCTGTTTAGCACCAAAGTGCCAGGCACACTCAACAGAAGACAGGCAGCAAAGATGGGTTTTCTTCTCCAAAAGCGCTGCTCAGAAGGAAGCAGTGACTCCCAGCTAGTGAGAATCAGCAACTAAGGGACCTCTCAGAAGGAGGTGTCACTCCCCCGCGACAAAAGCCAGGGCTTATTCCTCGCACTTGTCCCCCCAACTGACCTAGAGCACAGAGTAAACTGATTAAAGGGGGGAATCCCAGTTTTTCACCGGCAGGAAGAGGTTTGCCGTGGATGAAGGAAACTTACATCATTCCCTGGACGACAGGAGTCTGGTATTTTTAAGCACCGAATAGATGCCCATTTAATTGATTGATTGGAGCTTGTGAGATGGGAGCACATCCCGTAAGGATTAGGATGTGACCTGTGCTTGTAACACAGCAGGAGTTACATGGCATTAAACCCGACAAACTAAAGCAACGGGCTCACTTTTGGATCAGGAAACAAAACTTGGCCTGAGCAGCATGGGCTTTCTCTGGCTTTGTGGAACTGGCCCTCACTTCCCTGCCCTGGCAGCACCGTGGCAAAGCTAAAGCTTCACGTTGCCACCCGCACATAACGTGGGTTGTCATGTCTCCAAATGCAGCGAACCCCCAAGCTTTAATAGGCCTGGGAGTTGGGGCAGAGGAGGGAGGCAGTCGTGATGTCACAGAAACTCATACAGATTTTCCCCCATGAATCTCATATGCTGCGTAATACCTTTAAATGTTGTTGCATTCAGCAATACAGTCTTGCAGCAAAATGTAAGTAAGAGTTCTGTAACATCAAGTGACATCTCATATAGCTATGGCTGCGTCTTGTGAGATATAGAGATGTACTTTAAATATGACAGGTCCTCCCTTCTCCCCCTGAATTACTGAGGTCGTCTGTGGTCCCACTTTCAGGAAAGAGAATGAAGTTTCTGACTGATTCATTCATCCCTCATTCAATTCATATTTATTAAACACTTAGTATGTGACCAGCAACATATTACAAGGGCAAAAATTACAGCAGTGAACAAGATACAACATAGTCCTTTTCTAATAAAATTTACATTCTAGTAGAGGAAGACGCATCACCCAAAACAAGAAGTGAACACACAAATAAATAATAGTGAATATTGTGAGAGAAATTCAGAGGGGGATGAAATAGAAAATACCCACTGCGGAGGAGAAAGAGGCTTCTCCAAGATGGTGACACTGAAGCTCCATGACCTGAGAGTAAAGACGGGGCTCGGGAAGAGGCATGTGGGAGTTTAGGGTCCAAAGGTGCCCACAGCCCTGGAACCCCACACACTGGACAGTTCAGAGGGAGACCAGGGAAGGTCATGCACAAGCCACGGAAACCTGAAGCCCGATAAACCCTCATCAGCGGTGATAGCCAGCTGCCCTCCAGGGAAGTGACCCCAGTGAGAAGCCTTACCTTTTGCTAAGATGAAATTAAACCTGCTTGAACTCGGCCACTGGCTGGAGGCCCTGGATGCTGGAGTGTGAGAGCAGTGGGTCCCCCGCTAGGGAGACCCGGCTCTGTCCGCAGAAATAGGAAGGAACAGGTGGGCTTTGCCTGGCGCAGGTCAGGCAGACTCTGCTCCCTGCCTCCCCGGCTCCACTTTCCCTTCCTGGCCCCCACATTTCTGTCTCTCTAATGCACTGTAGCCCTGGCCCCCCTCCTACACCCTTCCCCCTGATCCTGCACTGTGGCCTGAACTGCAATGCTGGCTCAGGTGGCTCCAAATAGCACCCTCTTCTGTCCTTCATGGCCAAAGCAGGGAAGATGTGGCCCTTTCACCAGCCAGGAAAGAGGGGTTCAGTAACCAGCGACAGGCACCTGCCCCTAAGGACACAGCTGTGCCTGGGGCCCGGAGCTCAGAGCCCTGTGTCCCCAGCTGGCGGTGCAGCTGGCACAGGGGACCTCCACCTGCCCGAGGCCCACGTTGGCTGTGGCCCCTGTATGACAGCTGCTTTCTTCTCTAGAGCAGGACAATGGGGAAGAAGTGACAAGGCCTCACCTCTCCCCTTTGCTCTCTATGGGAGCTTCGGGTAAGTTACCCAGTGGTGAAGAGGGTAAAAGGGACAGCTGCAGGGTGAGCCCTCAGCTTCTGTGACCTCAGTTCCCTGGTTGGTAGGGAGAGAACAGCATCTGCTCACAGGGTGACGATGCATGGCGCATGCGCAGCACTGAGCGTCCAGCACCCGTGCGCTGGGAACGCAGGCAGCTTTCACCGGTGTCACTGGGGGCGAAACGCGTTAGCCACTCATTTGCCTTTTATGAAAACGGGTAACAATGTCAATCTTCCTAGAAGATCTGCGAGGTAGATATTACATCACTTAGGCTTAGAGAAATTAAGGAATTTGCCCAAAGCCCCATGGGCAGTAGTAAAGCTAGGATCTGTGCTCTGGATTCTAATTCACTTTCCATCCTCTGGGGTCCATGAGTCCTGACATTACGAAGCAAGCGGCTGAGATGGAATCCATTCAGTACATGATTCGCTCCAGGTTGCGGCTGGCAAGAATTTGTGTGGCGTAATTTAAGATGCATGCGTATGCACGCGGGCGCACGCATACACACACATACACACACACACACACACCCCTTACACAACACACGAATTTCACTGGCCAATGCCTGGTGAAAAATACTTTGAAATATAAGTCTTTAAAATCACATCCACCACACTGAATTTTACTGTTTTTAAAATGACATTTAATCAACACAGATTTACTGCTGGCCAAGATGTTTTGGGAGGTGCTACTGATAGTAGTAGCTTTAGAACACAGTTCCTGTCTTCAATGAATTTATAATTCTATGGTAAAAGAAAAATATACAGGAAACACATGAATCAAGAGATAGATTAAAGGTTTACTACAATAAAGAGAAAAGGCCATGTTAAATGTCAAACAAAAAAAAAGATCTAAACCAGGTGTGGTGCCTCACACCTGTAACTGCATCACTCTGAGAGGCTGAGGCAGGAAGGTCTCAGTTCAAGCCCAGCCTGGGCAACTTAGTGACTTAGCAAGACCCTGTCTCAAAAGAAAAGATAAAGGGCTATGGCTGTAGCTCAGGGTAAAGGTCCTGGGCTCAGGGGAAAAGGATGGATTTTAGGATGCCGAATGTAGGTTGAGCTGAAGAGAGGAAGCCAGTAGCAAAATGTGTCAGAGTGCTGCTGCGATGACGGACGTGTAAGGTGACAACGCCCACAGTCAGCCTTGGAATAGTGGGAATGGACCCGAGGGCCATTCCGAAAGAAATGGGAAACTTAAAGAGTGATTATCTGGAGAGACTGAGGGAAGGCAGGTGATGGGAAATTGGCCTTCCGGAGGGTCTAAACTTGCATTCCCAACCCCAGCAACAATGCCCCCATCCAGGGTGACGCTAGAGTGCTGGGATTTGGAGAGTCACTCGGGACCCCTTGTCCACTCACCCCAACCCCCCACACCCAGTCCTGACACATCTCGTCGTCCCATCCTCTGCTTCCCACCTCTCACCTGCACGGCAGTGCAGCCCAGGAGCGTGACTGCTGCCTGCCCCGTGTCCCCACCAGCGCCTGGCCCGTCCACCTGCCCATGGTCCAGTCACACCTGTAATGACCAGGCCTCCAACAACCCAAGGACCTTGCACACCCTACATGTCCGTGACCGCGCTCACTGTGGATTCGTCTCCTGTCACTCCCCCCTCACGGAGTCGTTCACCATGGCCCTCTATCCGAAGTCCCCCAAAGGAGGAGTAAATGCATGGAGGTCAGAACTGCGTGGCCTTGCGGGAAATACTGGCCCACTGGGCCGCGTGTGTAAAAGCCAGAGGTCTGGTTTCACTTCTTTTAGGAGACGCACACGTTCCAAAGTACAGAGCGAGACCCGCTGGACGGAAAGGCCACTTATCGAAGAAACCGGAGGTGACTTTGCTGCTAATAATCAAATTATAACCCGCCTAGTCTTCCCTTAGCCACCATAAGGGAAGTTAGCGCCTCATGAAACGCTTCGGCAGCGCCCCTTTTCTCTTTCCAACTTCCTCTTTATGGCACATCGCGCTCGCTGGCCCTTGCTCTGTGTCTGCCTCCTGCCGTGAGCCCCACAAGTGCGAGGACGTCACTCCAGAGTCCCAGCCGGGACAGCGTAGGTGTCCCGTATTCCTAGGCCGCGGCTCAGTGGTGTTTCTCCGCCTTAGCGGAGAGCGATCGATCGCGCTTCTGGGGTCCACACCGACGAAGCGGAAGCAAACTCCCTGTGCTGATAAAGCTCTGGCATTTAATAAGCTCTAATTTAAGTATAATTTACTCGTCGGTATCAGTGAAGTGACCCCCTATTTAGAAGAGGAGGAGGAATTACCCTCACCCCTCTTGTGCGTAACCCTTCCCAGGTAGAGGCCGATCTGAGAGGTCAAACTCTTCTCCGTATTGTCCGGGGCTAACACCTGATCCGTGACCTCTACCTGACCCATGACCTTTACCCTATCTGTGACCCCGAGAGGGCGACGTCCCCCCTCCCCAACCTGCCCTGCGAGCCTCCCCTCTCTTCACCGCCCCACACCTGCACCATTTCACATCAGCCCCCGAGCTTTCTGGAACATTC
>RJWT010041115.1:0-12369 GCA_004365215.1 Cuniculus paca
ATTTGTACATCTAAGCACAAGCATCAGTTCCTTCTGGACAATGTGGCTCTGGTGTTAAAATTACACACTTCTTTGAATCACCTTAACCTTCAATTCTCCCTCCACCATCCCCCATCATCCTTTTCTTCCCTTCATCTTTTTTCCTTTATCCCCTCCCTTCTTTTTTCCCCTTCTTTTCTCCTCACTCTCTCTTTTATCTTCTTTATCTTTAGATTCCTTTTGTGCTATTTTGTATAGAATTATGTTTTTATAAAGGTAATAAGAGACTCATGGAACAAGAAACATAACTTTAGTGCCAAACAGGCCAGTATCATTTAACATACACAACTAGCCAAGGAATAATAAGGAATAATTTATAAATTAGGAAATTGCCAGGGAATGAATTTATGAAGAGAAATAGCAATTTTATATTGCTGTCTGTACATGTCAAGATACATTCACATGTGCAGATATGTAACTGTTCTCAAACGCATACCCTTTCTTCAGGAAAGGGCCTTGATGATCTTTCAGTCCACTCAGCTCATTTTGCAGAAAAAACTGAAGTCCCAAAAACTTAGGTTGTCTGTCACCAAAATGTGTGGGTCATAATATCACAGGATTATGTACTGATTTTACAGGTCTTTTTCCCAATGGAATTTTGAAAATTAAATACCTATAGATGAAGAGAATTAATGATATTCATATACATACAGCACAATAAATTACCCTAGCCAAGAAATTTATCACTGATACAGTACCCATAAGTAAAATATCCTGTCTATATTTAGATTTCTTAATTTTCCTTATAGTGTACTTTGGTTTTTCCTTTTCAATCTAAGGGCATGAGTGAGGATCACAAATTACATTTAGTTGACATATCTATTTAGTTTTCTTTAATTGGTAATAATTCTCCTGCTAATTTTTAGTGTCTTTTATTACATGACCACTTTTGAAAGGTCAAATCCAGTTGAATTCGAATTTGTCTGATTATTCCCCATGATTAGACTCAAGATAAGCCTTGTTTAAAAATTAACTAATTAAAAAACTAATTTTATTGGTATTCTTTAGATATGCATAATGACCACATTCATTATAGGGAGTTTGTACCTATACATCATATATCTTGATTCTTCTTTTTTCCCTATTCACCTCTCCTCCCATTAACTTCTCTTCCCCTCTTTATTTTCAAAAACTTGTTTGTAATTTTTCCTTCTGCTTGTTCCTTTTTGAAGGTGAGAACACACTGGCAATGCCATGTTCTTCCCATCGTATCTCATCTTCACACATACAGTGTCAGGCTGGCTCATTGTTAGACTAACATTTTCATTTATTTCTAATAAATCTAATGTATGTGTTTGAAGACATTGACGAGCCCCAAAAAACACTATGAGAAGAAACTATCTCAATTTAAGAACCCCATGTAGCTGTGGTAGGAAAAAATCACATACACTAAGAATAGACCTAGAAGCCAATGTTGAGTCATTTGAAGCAGGTTGTTTTATATCTGGGGCATTTAAATCTGATGCCTGACACTTTGGTCTGAATGTTTTGTGTGCCCCTCAAAAATTCATATGTTTAAATTCTAAATTCCATAATGTCAGGCATTGAAAGGCGGGTACTTCAAGAGGTGATCAGACTGTGAGGACAAAACCCTCATGCGTGAATAGTGTCTTTATAATAGGTCCAGAGGAGCTATTGCTTTTTCCACTAGGTGAGGACAGGGGGAATGCGCCATCTATGAACCAGGAAATGAGCCCCCACCAGGCATTGCTTCTGCCAGCACCTTAACCTGACACTTCTCAGTCTCCAGAACTGTGATAAACTAAACTGTATTATTTATAACCTAGTCAGTTCCTGGTATTTTGTTAATTCTTTCATATTTAAAAATTATTATTTTAATTGCACAAATTTATGGGGTATGGTTTGGTAATTTGGTACATGTGTACTATGTATAATGATCAATCAGGGTAATTAACATTTCAGTGTTCATAACATTAAAAATTTTTATTAACATGTAATAATTATACATATTTATGGATACAGTGTAAATTTCAATAAATGTAGACAATCTGGGCTGATCAAATTAAGGCAGTTAATGTTTCTATCTTATAGGCACTTTGTGTTTGGAGACTTTGAGCTCCTTTTTCTAGTTATTCATAAAATGTAAAACAGGTTATTGTGAAGAACACTCCTCCCTACTGTTTTATACAACACTAGAACTTACCATGTCTGTCTAATTTTGTTTGATTACCTGTTCTCCTACTTCTTCCTGTGGATAACATTATGGAGATTCTGCAAAAAAAAAAATTGATCTATGATATAATCTTGCTACCTTAATTTTGGGTACAAATCCAAAGGAAATGGAATTGGCATACGGCAAGGTCATATTTATTGCTGCGCTATGCACAATACCAAAGATATAAAATCAGCCAACCAGCTGCCCATTAACAGATGAATAGATAAAGAAAATATGGTATATGTAGATGATTGAGTATCACTCAACCATAAAAAAGAATGATGTATTATTTGCAGCAAAACAAGTGGATCTTGTATGTTATTATAGCAGCTCTAGAAGGCTGAACTACTGTGTTCAAAGGTACTAATTCATGTAGCATTTTCTGAATTAGGTGAAACTTCAGAACTACATTGAAACCACAATTACAGTAATATCAGTTCTGGTATTAGCTAACTTTTTTTAAAAATTTATGTTAAAGAGAATAAAACAATACAAAACAGAACAAAACAGAAAAAAGCAAATCAGAACAGAACAATGCAAGTAACACTTGACCTCACAAGACAACAGGAAATCAACAGTGGCTAAAATAAGGTCTCTTGTTTTCTTTGTAATAGTTGTCTATACCTTTGGATACAATACCATCCAACAAAACAAAATAGTATAAAACCAATCAAAACAATAGAATGAGAGCATTGTTGGACTTTAAAACAAGACAATAGGAAATCAATAATGGCTTCCATAGTGTCTCTTGTTCTCTTCAAAATAGCTGTCCATACCCTCATACACAGTGAAATCAAATAATAAGAAAACAGATTAAAACCAATCAAAACAAAGGAATGAAAGTATTACAGGACTTCAAAACCAGATAACAGGAAATGGACAATGGTTACTATGTCTCTTTTTCTTCAAACTAGCTGTTCACACCATCACACATAATAAAATCAAACAAAACAGAACAGAGTAGAACCAATTAAACACAAGAATGAAAGCATTATAAGACTACAAAATGAGATAATAGGAAACCAACCATGATTACCATAATTCATCCCATTATGTTCAAACTAGCTGTCCATACCATCTGACACCATAAAATCTAACAACCAAGACAGAACAGAACCAAACCTAGCAAAATTGTGCAAACCTTACAAGAGTTCAAGACAAGACAATAAAAAATTAATGGTGATTACTACCTTCTCGTCCTAGGTGTTTCCTCCCCTATCACTTTTATAATATCTATTGTATTTTTGGAACCCACTAACTCCTGGTTTTTACACTAGTGTTCACCCATATGAGTTCAAACTATTTTACCCATGAACATGATCTCTAGTTGCAGCCAAAGAACATCAAGATTATCCTACTTTGTAGCTGGGCAGCTTTCCATTGTATGAAAATGCCATATCTTTCTTATCCATTCTGCAGTTCCTGGGCTATTACCCATGAATTTTTCTGGTCTTCTGTTGCTCGGATCAATTGTTTTCTCCCTTTTGATTTTCAGTCTATGAATTTCCCTTTGCATTATATGTGATTCTTACATTAATGGATCCTGTTTCTTGATCCATTCTTCCTGTGTTTCTTTTTATTGCTGAATTGAGGCCATCTACATTAATGGTTACAACCAGCAAATATTGGTTTGTCTCTGCCATGCTATCCCCCTGTTGTTGGCCCTCTGCTTTTCCTCTTCATTCAACTGCCTATCTTGTTTGGCAATCCTCCTCTGCCACTGTTCCTGGAACCATGGTCATCTTTATCTCTCTCTAGAGTATCCTTCAGCATTCTCTGTAGGGTTGGTTAGGTGGTCATGAATTCCTTCAGTTGTTCTTTATCATGGAAGTATCTTATTTTTCCATCAATTTTGAAAGATAGTTTTACAGGGTACATCAATCTGGGTTGGAAATTGTTTTCTTTCAGGATTTGAAACACTTCACTCCAAACTCTTCTTGACTTGATGGTTTGTGTTGAGAAGTCTGCTGTGATTCTGATGGGTTTTCCTTTATAGGTGATCTGTTTCTTTTCTCTAACAGCTTTTAATATTCGGTTCTTGTGCTGAACTTCTGGCATCTTGATTATTATATGTCTGGGTGTAGATTTACTTTGATTATGGCTAGTTGGAGTTCTATATGCCTCAGTTATCTGTATACCAGATCCTTTTCCCATGTTTGGGAGGTTTTCCTCTATTATTTCTGTAAATAGAATTTTTATTTCATTTATATTGACCCCTGGTTCTTCATTGATACCTATCACTCTTAAATTATTTCTCTGCCTCGTCTTGCAGCCTTTAAATTGTTATTTCCTGGTTCCTTGTTTAGCTAACTTCTTAATTAGGAGCCCATATCATCTACTGTTAGAGGCAGAATGGAGTTAGGGGGCCAGCTTCTACAGGAAAATAGAAAATGGGTAGTGTTGGAGAAGAGAAGTTTCCAGAACTATTTGCATTGGTTCATTCATAAGAGAAGGTTCCAGAACTATTTGCATTGCTTCATTCATAAGAGAAGGTTTCAGATCTATTTACACTGGACACTTCATAAATTTGTATTGTATTGTAAAAAGTCAACAGTTACTAACCACTACATTACTGGGAAATGAAATATAATGAATTGGTTTTATTTAACATGTGAATGAAGAATTTTAGTTATTTCTCCTTAATCCCAGTATTGAGCCTTTAAAGAATAAAAAAGAAAGTTTCTATATGCTTGTGCCAATGGACTTCCTTTCCAGGTTGATTTTGCCTTTTCTGCTCTGTGCTTGGAGCCTCACTTGATTTTGTAGCCCATGCTGCTCACCAGGGACTTTATCGTGATTCACCCCCAGTTCAGTGTGAGTCTGGACCCTCCTGTCCTTCAACTTCATTTTAATCCTTTGGCTTGTACTTCTCTGTGCAAGCCAATTGTGAGGAAGTGCCCTCTGCCTGTGACCCTCTCCTGTCACGTGTATCTATCTACCTTTTATACCCTTTATCCTAGCTCTGGAATACTACTTTCATTTCTCAAAGTGTGGCAAATGGCCCCAATTATCTTGGTGTAATTAAATAATAAATATCGGACATTAAGATTATTATGCAATCCATTTTTTTGCTCATTTTCACTACATTTTTCGAGTGCTTTTCACTCTCACTTCATACCAGGTGTTTCAGTATTTTGTAACAATGACCATCTTATATCACTTTTTACCTGGATATCTGGAGGAAAGCTCAAAGGTACCTCTAACATAATGTAAAGTTCAAGTTGAGTTGACTTTGCTCTTGCTCAGTGAAGATAGAATAGTATTATTCCTGAGAGTGTGACCTTGTGTTAAGCTTGTATTGACATAGACTGGGTTTACACAAATCTTGCACCAGCGTTCCCATGGATGTATCTCGGCAGTGAAGAGGTTGAATGTTTTGTGTATGGCACCTTCTCTTTTTCTTCTACCCCCTATCTCAGTAAAACCGATGCCTTCTATGCTGAAAGCTCTGTGGTCAGCTAGCTGTAATTTAGTCATTAATTTATGACTGAAAATCTTGAATGATAATCCTTTGAGGAGTAGTTGCAATGCTTCTATGTATGCCTGTAAAGAACCTGTAACAGATGCAAAGGAGTAGACAGGAGGAGGACTTTTATTAGGTCTTAGAGATCATGCAGTGGTTCACTGATTCATTATCTCTTTTCTATTTAGAATAGAGCATCTGAAAATGTGATTACTTTCACAATTTTTCTTCACTATGTAAATGACTATTATTCTTAATCTTTATAGGAAATTTAGAAAATAGAAATCTAAAGAAGGAGGCAAGAAAATTAGTACTCAGTGTTTTATAATTATAACAGTTTTGGTATATTTTCTTATACCTTTTTTCCTATTAAACAATTCTGCTGACTTTTTATTATATAGTTGTTACACAAAACATACATATCTTCTATTTTTAAACTAAAAATTATATGAATCTTCTATAGCTTATTTTTAGTAACCATCATTTTAATGGTTGTATAGTATTATAGTGATGAGCTATAAATATCATTTAATATGACTTTTCTTAGTATGTCACAGTGGTGGTATATCTTTTTAGTTATTAATAACTATGTGATAAAAATTTTGGTAACTATACATGTCCTTGAATTTTAAAAAATTTAATTAGGGCACTGTAAACCTTGATACGTAGTTTTACAAAAGAATTTACAGATTATATTATCAATACATGTTATCATACAATATATGGATATGTACATATCTGGTGATAACTTAGCATTAGCACTGTATATTTATGTTTTTTAAAAAGTCTAACTTGATGAGCAAAGCTTGTTTGTGTTAACTTCTATTTATTGTAATATTTTGAAGTTACAGACTAGTTCATGGTTTGCGATTCAGGTACATTACTTCTTTTGTGGATTATCTATTCATGTCCTTTGCTAACTTATCTTTAGAAGTTTTGATGTTTTGATCACCAGATTTTATGTACTTTTAGATAGAAATAACAAAAATCATTAGTCTATTTTATTTTTATAGTGCTTTCTTCTGAAAATTTGGGTTTTTGCTTAACCTTGTTTTCTTTATCAAGGAGGGGGACAGTTAAGATGGAAAGAGAAAAACTAACACAAATAAATGTGAAATCCAAACAGGTGAAAAGCACTTTGGTTTTTCAAGTGAACAAAACTATTCACCCTTTGATCAAATACTCTGCAAAGTAATGGAAGAATTTGGAGACGCAGTCATGGAGGCAATATTTTTAAACTTTGAGTAAGCCCATACTTTCAAAAATGAGTAAAAACATGGCATTGAAACTTACTATTGCCAGCAAGTTGATTTGGGTAAAATTTTAGATGTATTATTTATGAGATACTTCACCAAGAAACAGTGACAAGATAGAGTCAGAGTATATCTATAGATGACAACTCATGTCAATGCAACTATTTTTGTGTGAATTTTTACAATGAAAGATGGGAAAAATTCTATATAAATTATTTTATTTCTGCCGGGAAATAAATCAGAAACTTTTATAATATTTTTGCAGGCGAGATAGAGAATTATGGGCTGGGTGATAATCCTGTTATGTGGATTAACAACTGGTTAAAGAGCTCACACAATAGGATGCTGATTGATGGGAGCTCAAGTTGTGCTCAACAGGGCTCCAATATAAGCTATAGTTTAATGAAAATTTTTCTAATTACTGGGATAAAGAGATCAAAGCCTTCTTATCAATTGTGTATAAGTCCCAAACTGGGAACCTTAATGAATATGTTAGATGAAGGAATCTTTTTCAACAATATCTCATTTGATCAAAATCATGGCGTGGGTATATGTGTAAAATATAATGAGCTTAATTTAAAACAATGAATTGAGGAAATGTAAGAGGGCAATCTTTATGCAAGTAAAAGAACTAAGTATCTCCACTTCCTGAGTGCTCCACGCAAGAAAAGAATGTGGTGTGTTTTTTTTTTGTATCAGTGAGTTCTCTAGAGAAAAACAGAACCAAAAGGACACACATATGTGCAATATGCACACACCCAGACACACATATGAATTGGCTTATGTTATTGTGGGGACTGAAATCAGGCAGGCTGGAAATACTGGCAGCAGTTGATGCTACAATCTTGAGTTAAAGTAAGTCTGCAGGCAAGATTTCTTCCTCCTATGGGAAATTCAGCCTTTTCTCTTATGGCTTTCAGCAGACTGGACAATCTCTCCCCCCCAGCATGAAGGGTAAGTTGCTTTACATCAAGTCTACCCTCTAAAGCAACACCTAGGGTGGCTTTTGGCCAAACAAGTAAGTACTGTAGGCAAGCCAAATACAGAAATAAAATTCACCATCACAATATTATTCATGAAATATTTTTATTGGGTTTTTCTGTTTTTTGAGATAGGATCTCTCTATGCAATTCAGGCTGACCTTGAACTCACTATATAGCCCAGGCTAGCCTTAAACTCATGGTGATCCTCTTGCCTCAGCCTCTCAAGTGCTGGGATTATAAGCATGTACCACCACACCAGCTTACTCATGAAATATTAAGCTTCAGGGATAGAACTGTCATGTCTGGATCAGTAATGGTCAACATTTACTCTACTGTTCAAGTCACACCTATTTTGAATTTAGTTCTGGGAGGTACTTTATGAGGTTCATTTCTACTGGAGCAGGTCAAAATATAAGTTGATTGAGATATGAACATGCCATTTATTTATTTTTTAAATTTTAATTTTAAAGAGAATAAAACCAAGCAAAATAATACAGAATAAAGTCAATCAAAACAAACCAGTGTAAGTGATACAGGACTTCAAAACAATATGAAATCAATAATGGTTACCATAATTCCTCTTGTTGTTTTCGAAATAGCTGCAGATACCTACAGACATAGTAAAAATCAAACAAAACAGAACAGAGTAGAAGCAATAAAAATAAAACAATGAATGCAATAAAGGACTTCAAAACAAGACAATAGTAAATCCAAAATGCCTACCTAATATATCTTGCTGTCTTTGGAGTAGCTGCCCATGCTATTGGTTATAACAAAATCAAACAAAACAAAAGAGAATAAAACCGAATCCAACAAAACAATAAAAATGATACAAGGACTTCCAAACAAGACAATAGGGAGTCAACAATGGCCACCACCCTCAGAAGGAGATTCCCCACTAGATGCCACACTGTTTACTGTTATCCTCTGAATAGATAATCAAACCACTGGCTCTAGACCTGCAAAGTCAGTGAAACACCACAAACATCAAATTGCATTTCACCTCAATAGCTAACATCACAGCCTGTGTTTCTCTGGACTGGCTGGTCGCTTATTGTGTGTGTGGTGGGGTTTGGCTCTTCTTGTTTCCCAACCTGCATGCTGGATGTCATATGTTTTTATATTTTATCTCTTAAATTTAATTCTTTTGCCTTCACTCTCGTGGGAAAGATCATCTCTCCATGAAGTGGTAGCTGAAACTGATCATGTATCATTCTAAAACTAATAACCAGCTGGGTGTAGTGGTACATGCCTGGAATTCTAACACTCTGAGGTACTGAGGTCAAAGAATCACAAGTTTAAGCCCAGCCTGGGTAATTAAATGACTTAGCAAGAACTTGTCTCAAAAACAAAACAAAACAAAACAAAACAACAAACCAAACCAAACCAGAAAGAAAGAAAAAGAGCTGGGGATGTAGCACAGTGCAAAGGCCCTCTCTAGCTTCAACCTTCAGTACCCATACAAATGAACAAGCACACCTCCTAAACAAAAAACCAAGAGCAAAAATACCAAACAAAACCAACCTGCCCAAAACAAAAACAGAAACAAAACCTAGTTCCTAGCAGGAAGAGTTCTCTTTCTCCAGGGTTTCCTAAAAATTACTGAAATTCTCACATTAAAATGGTCATTCATTGTGATGAAATGGGATTTATCCATGGGATGCAAGCATAATTTGACATAAATAAATAAATAAATAAATAAATACTATTATAGCTCATATCTAAATGTAGACCCAAAGCCTCATGGGCTCACAGGGTGGGGCTTTTCAGAGCAAGCTTTCTCGGGTGTGTGATACTGGGTTTAGGATGTATGGTGCTAAATCAGTCCACTGATTGGTTTAGCATAGTACTGTGCATGAGTAATGGGAAGGCCCATCCTGGAGGTGCGTGGCACTATCCAAAAGGCTCATAGCCTGGATGGGATAAAAGGGAAAGGGAGGCTTGCTGCTGCTGCTTGATTGGTGCTTTTTTTCCCTTGCCCTGTCATGGACCATTTCTCCTCTGATACCTCTCTGCCATGCTGCTCTGCCTTGGAGCCAGCTGACTGTGCACCGAAATCTCTTCAAACTGTGAGCTGAAATAAATCTTTCTTCCTTCAAACTGTGAATATTTGAGTATTTTGTCCCAGCAATGAAAGAAGTAACTGAGACAAATATTACATATTCATATTAGCAGAATGAAGGAGAAAACTATGTTATCATCTCAATAGATGTGTAAAAAGTGTTTGACAAGAAGAGCAAGTCAAGTCCAAAGCTCATAGAAGAGAGGAAATTATAAAGATCAAAGCAGAAATTAATGCAGTTGAGGCTAAGAAAACAATACAAAGAATCAATGAATTGAAGAGTTGGTTCTTTGAAAGAATAAATAAAATTGATAAACCTCTAGCCAACCTTATCAGGAAAAAGAAAGAACTCAAATTTGTGCAATAAGAAATGAAAAGGGTAAAGTTACTACAGAGCCTATGGAAATTCAGAAGATCATGAATACCTACTTCGAAAATCTTTACTCACATAGGGTGAAAACACAGAGGAAATGGACAAATTTCTAGAAATGTATGAATTGCCAAAGCTGAACCAAGAAGGTATAACAATTTTGAATAACCCAATATCAGCTACTGAAACTGAAAATGTGATTAAAAACTTACCTACAAAGAAAAGCCCAGTCCCTGATGGACTCACAGCTGAATTTTACAAGAAATTTAGAGAAGATTTAATGCCAATACTCCTCAAACTCTTCAATGAAATTGAAAGGGAAGCAAGTCTCCCTAACTCATTCCTGGAGGCAAGTATTACTCTGATACCAAAACCAGAGAAAGACCCAACCAAAAAGGAGAACTATAGGCCCATCTCCCTATTGAACACTGATGCAAAGAATCTCAATAAAATACTGGAAAATAGAGTGCAGCACATCATCAGGAAGATTACACATCATGACCAAGTGAGATTTATCCCAGGAATGCAGGAATGGTTTAACATATGTAAATCAATAAATGTAATACACCACATCAACAGAGCCAAAGACAAAAATCACATGATCATCTCAATAGATGCAGAAAAAACTTTGATAAAGGTCAACACTTGTTCGTGATAAAAATCCTACAGAAACTTAGAATAGATGGCATTTACCTCAATCTGATAAAAGTTATCTATGACAAACCAACAGCCAACATGATACTAAATGGACAAACACTGAAAGCACTCACTCTAAAAATGGGAGTAAGACAAGGATGTCCATTATTACCACTCCTATTCAATATAGTTCTGGAAACATTAGCCAGAGCAATAAGACAAGACAGACAAATAAAAGGAATAAGGATAGGAAAGGAAGAAGTTAAATTATCACTATTTGCAGATGACATGATATTCTACATAGAAGATCACAAAAACTCCATCAAAAGACTACTAGAGTTAATAAGCAAATTTAGCAGTGTAGCTGGATACAAAGTCAACACTGAAAAATCAATAGCATTCCTGTACATAAACAACAAACTCACTGAGCGAGAAATCATGGAAATAATACATTTCACAATAGCATCCAAAAAATGAAATACCTAGGAATCAACTTATTATGGTTGATATATTGTGTCAACTTGAGCAGTTTAGAAGTTTAACTGAGAGACTCAGCAGGGAACCAGTATTCTTACTTTGTAAATATCCTCATCCTGTACAAAGGAGGGGAAGGACATTTTGTGAGTGTTAGACCAGTCCTGAATGGGGGGTGTTACACACACTCTGAAGGTGGGGGGGGTGCCCTGTGTACAATATAAGGGAGGAGAGGAGGCTTGCTTTTCCTCTTTTGCTCTGGCTTCTGCCTTGAAGTGTTGTCCCAGTGCCATGCCACCCTGCCTTAGAGCCAGCTGATTATGGACTGAAATCCCCCAAAACTGTAAGCTAAATAAACCTTTCTTTGCTTCACTTTGGGTATCAGGTGTTTTGTCCCAGCAATGAGGGAAAAGTAACCAAGACAGAATTTGGTACCAGAGGAGTGGGGTCATTTCTGTGACTGTACCTGGCCATGTAATTCAAGACCCTTTGGGAATGGCTTGTGGGAAGAGTTTGGAAAGGTTCAGAGATGTCACCTGATTGCATAGAGCTACAACAGCTTGGGCTGTTCTGTCGGAGAAATTGTGGTCAGAGCTGAGGAGATCAGAAGGTTGATAGAAAGCCTGCTGGTAAGGATCAGGCTTGGGAGGTTTCTGCTGGGAAGAAGGACTGCATTGGATGTTGGATTCCAGATGATGTGTATTATAGCTTGGCACAAAGTTTGTCTTCACTTTGCTCATGTCCAGAGACTAAGATTAAGGACAGTGGACTAATTAATCTGGCAGAAGAAATTTCAAGGCAGTCAAATGTTAAGGCTGTGACATGGCTATTGTTAGGGACTTTTAGCCAGATTTATGTCATAAATCAAGAGCAGAGTCCAGCAGGGTGGTTTGAAATGTGAGTTTGGCTAGAA
>RJWT010041116.1:0-12379 GCA_004365215.1 Cuniculus paca
CCAGCCAGAACATGCTTACTCAGTTCTTTCCTCCTCTTCTTAAAAAGCTACAGTTCTGTTGGTTTAGAAGCCCATCCTTGAGGCCTCATTTAACCTTAATTACCTTCCAAAGTGCCACTTTCTAACCCCAAAGTTGGACTAAGTTTCCACCTATGTAGTACCTCCTAGAGTGGAGATTGAATGTCAGTATGAGTCTTAGTGGGGAATTCAACCATAGCAAATACGGTGCCCTGAATGGACATAATGGATTAATAGAAATTGGTGCAGAGATGAGAGAGAAGGTAGTTTTCAACCCTCCTTTCAAGCTTACTTGGGGTTTTCTTATTTCACTAGCTTCCTGTTTCTTTTCCTGTCTCTTGAGTGAGACTGAGCTACCAACAGGCACCGCTGAGTACACCCAGTAAATCAAGACTTATTCCACAGTGATCAAAATCATTCTGTCTTCCTTGGTCTGTGCAACTGTATACAGAATGGAATTCAAAGTCCACTGAGCATTTATCTGCACCTTGGCGGGGTGGTTGCAAAGAGTTATCTAGGAGACAGTTTGGAATTCTGATGCAATTATTTTTTTCTAGAAATTTTTAGGGAAAAATCATAGGTGTGGGAAATATGTACTCGAGGATACCCCTCAAGGTATCTTTCCAATCATAAAATTAGAGATGGCCTTGAGAGTGGAAATTGGCTAAATAAGCAATGATATTTAAATAAGCAATGGTATTCAATGGTATTTAGTTTTAATGGTATTTAAATAAGCAATGGTATTCAAAATAATTCTAAGTCATTAAAATTATAAGGTTGAAGACTATGCTACACTTGTAGAAATAAGTCCAGTGTACATTAAGTAAAAAATTTTTTAAAATTTATGTTACAAAACAGAATGCTAGACAAGCTCTTAGCACTTTGCCTGGCTTTGTGTTAGTTGTCATAATTTTTAAAAGCATGATCTCAGGTTTTAGAGATGCATTTATAAATAACAGAAGAAAAGAATATATTATAACTGCAAGTGGTAATCCAAATCTAGGACAGAAGTACCTAGATTCATGGGTCCTTCTTTGTGGTTTTTTAAATTTTCTGAATCATCTACAATGAACTAGTACCTTTTAGTATTTCTAAAGAATTTTTCTGAAATCTTCTAACTTACCACATGTCTACCACTTTGGTTTTAGACAACCAGCCCAGGGTGTGGAGTCCCAAGCCCTTTTCTGTGACCCATGCCATAATTTTAGATATTTCCCTTCAAGTCTATAGGCTTTGTTTATTTTTTGGGAAACAATATTTGCCTTTTGAGGTTTGGGGAAACTTGCTTTTACTGATACTCAGGAAAATTTTCATTCACAGTAGTAAAACTGGCTTCATTTTTTTGTGCCACAGACAGAAGCTATTATATATTCATGATCCCATCAGCATCATCTTATGAATGAGTACATTTCAGGCTACAGAAATGAAATTATTTACCCAGGTGACATAGGCAGGTCTACCTGGTGACCTTAGCCAAGGACATGTAACCTGCAGTCTGCTCAGGGATGCAACTTCTATCTGCAATGGGCTGAATAGAAAAGCGTGGGCTGTGCTGGTGGACTGGGGTGCGGTCCAACTCCAAGAGAGGAGCCTGGGGAGGGAGGCACCAAATGAATGTGAGGACCCCATCTGATCAGACAATGGCCCTGTGGGGACTTTCTGCAACATAGGGGAAGGTCTAGATTGCCAGTCTGGTGAAGGAACATAATTTTATGAAACAGCTAGATTATGAGTGGCTTCATAATGGGCTGCTGTGAAGCCTGAGTCAGATGTCTGGGGATGGTGGGGGTGTACGTTTGGTCTGGAAATTGCAACCAACCCTGGGTGACTGAGTTAGGGAGGATTTGCCTCAGGAAAGCTGACCTGTGTCCCCAAAACCCATTGCTCTGGAAAGCTGTCTGGATCACCTTTCTCGAAATCCAACTGAAAGCCTGGGTTACCAACCTAGGTTAATTCTAATCTGATGTCCTGACATGGGCAACACACTCTTAGGAACAATGGGGAAAGACTTGCTTCTCTGTCCCTGAATAATACAGAAGTAAGGACACTTATCCTGTGGTATTCTGTTGAGAACAGTCCTAATCATTCTACCCTAAGCCTGTGTGAAATGTTCAAAAATAGAGGTAAATGTAGTTATCTACTGTGTCTTTTGGTCAGAGACAGTCTGTGCTCTCTGTGAGATTAGTTGCATAGGTCTTTCCCTGCTCCTGAGCAGCCCCAGCAGATCCCTTCCTGACCACGTGCTAGAGTCCCTCTTTGTGGTTTCACCTCTTGCGGTTTTAGTTGCCCCCGGCCAATTGTGCTCTGAACACATTAAATACAAACTCCAGAAATAATAATTTCATAAGTTTAAAATTGTGCACCATTCTGAGTAGCTTAGTGAAGTCTCTTGCCTTCTCACTCTGTTCCACTCAAACATAAATCATCCCTTTGTTCCAAGTATTCACAATGTATATGCTACTCACCCGTGAGTCACTTAGTACGTGTCTTGGTTTTCAGATTGACTGTTGGAGTATCACAGCACTTGTATTCAAGAAAACCATATTTTACATAATAGTAGCTTCAAACCATCAGCGTAGTGATGCTAGCAATTCAAATATGCTTGAGAAGTTGTGAATTGTTTCCTTTGTATGAAGTAGGGTAAATTATCAGCTTAATAAAGAGTGGGGAAAATTTTATACTCAAATTTCTGAGCTATACAGTCAGTAAGCTATGTTGACAGAGTAAGAGATTATATTCACATAATTTTCATTATAATGTATTCTTGGAATTGTCTACTTTATTTTATTTTTTATTTTTTGTCTCTTTGAGACAGAGTCTCACTATGTAGTTGAGGCTGGTCTTGTAGCCCAAGCTGGCCTGGAACTCACAGCAATCCTCCTGCCTCAGCTTCCCGAGTGCTGGGATTACAGGTGTGCACCATCATGCCTGGCTGCCTATTTTATTATTTTTAATCTCTTATTGTACTTTGTAAACTTTATCATAGTTACGTACCTATAGGAAAAAAATAGTGCATATAGGTTACCAACTGGAATTTTAGCCAACTGCTAGGGCTCTCGGGCTATATTCCCCACATCTAAAGGGGACAATTGTATGGTAAGGGATGCTGCTTTGTAAGTCCTGATGGCTGGAGGTGTTGGGGAACAGTGAGCCTCTTCCTAGACTATAGCTTTGTGTCCACTCCAAATTCACAGAGAAAAAAAGAGGTGTTGTTGCTTGGAGGTTGCTGAACCTAGACGCGAAAGAGGGGTTCTTAATTAAGCTCGTGTCCGATCCTTCTCAGTTTTCCTTATCTGACTATAAAATTTACAGGTCAATAAAAAAAATCTGTAATGTATGGCAAGGCAGTGCGCTGGCCCCATGAGGCCCTGAGGTCTGCCTGTCTTCCTGTGATTCCCTGCCCCTGAGCAGGAGCTGCGGCACAAAACGCACCTATGTGCTGATAATTTCGACCTATACCAAATTCCCACCTAAAGGAAAGCATGCCTCCTAGATTTGTTCTCCCTTCCCCCACCAAGTCTCCAGGGTTGTGTGCTTGGGGATGGGGCTGGTGACCCCTTCCGGACTCCACCAGAAGCACATGGCTGGCCTGCGGGAGTGACTGTCACAGGCTCTCCCCCGCCCACAGAAAGAGAGCACAATAAAAACCTGCCACAAAATGTTCTTAAACAAGGTAAATCCTCAAAGGCAAAACAGAAATGCATTTTTGGAATACATTTAAATATTATTTTCTGCTTCACTTATGGCTTCCTTAGTATGATCTTCACACTTTCACACATTGTTGTGTGTATGCACAAATTAGTCTCATCAGTGTCTTGTGACAATGTAACTAAATTACATTTTGTTACCTGTTCAAGATTTTGTTTTCCTGAAAATTAAACTCCCACAGACAACCTCTGCATTCTAGAGATAGATGATCTATTTCTAAATGGCATCCGCAGGTAAACTGAAAAAAATCAACAACAGTGCCTATTCAACATTACACAATGCCCGGTGTTTTACAAAGCCAAATTTATTTGTCACACATACCATATGTAAACTTGCACCTCACAGACTACTGTTTTGTTTTTAACCAAGGTTTTGCAAAGTGAGCCAGAAAACTACTTCAATTCAGCAACAGAATTAGCGTAACGCTGACATTTGACAATTAATTGCTTGCGCCGCCTTAAAAAAGAAAATGAAGTACTAGTCGCTATCATGTGACTCTCGCGAAGCTGATTTTAATCTACAGTTGAAACTCAGAGGATGTCGAGAAAAGAATTTAATTTATTTTCTGTATTTGACATTTTAAAAATTAGGTTTCAAAGTGTCACCATAGTTTTTAGGAGGCGTCATGAAAATTAATCCCAGAATCTTAATATAATCAGCCAGTTGCTAACCTCACTGTGAACACAGGTCCGGAGCCCACACCGAACTATACAGAGGAGTTACTGTTGTTTGCTTTCATGAGAGGCCACTGGGCTTGTACCATGTGTGACTCATACCAAAGCCACCTACTGAGATTAGAGCAAATGAATTCCCTGGAGGAAGTGACTTGTGAAAAATTATACAGCAGGAAGACCACTGTCAATTCGCACACATTTTCCTCCTATTACTAAAGCATCCATGGGAGCAATGGGGAATGTAAGGTACACAGAATTTCAAAGGTGAAGTGTTTTATGAGAATCAAGAGAGGGCCTTCCTCATAGTAGGTGATGTGGCAAGGGAAAGGAAGGTGCCCGTGGTGGTGATAACTGTCACTCTGTCCCCTGCGTGAGGGTCCATGGTCCTCAGTGAGACAGGAATCCAACTGCTTCCTGTCTGGTGCCAGCTCAGCCAACGGGCACTGTTTCTAATTCTACCTGCCCCATATCCCTTCTGCCCTGTCTCATGGGCAGTCACCTGTCATCTGGCCTGAGTTCTTGGCAATCGCTCTCTCCAGGAACTGGCGGTGAGGGTGGGAAGCAGGGCTCCCCACCACATCTGCCCCAGGCGCCAGAGGTTTCATCCAGGTAAGAATTTGGACAATGCCAATGAGGTCTATTTGTGGTAAATACTGCTAGGAGCCTGATAAATTTTCAAAAAGGAAGGATGAGAATAAAAAGCTAAGATAAAAACTGCCTTTCAGAGATTGATTGTTACTCAGCAGGCCCTTTTGTGTCTGTCTGGAAAGCTGGGATGTGCCCTGTTCCACACCCACGCTACGAATCCTAAGTGTCACACTGGTCACAGGACAAACACAAGCAGATTTAGCATCCTGTGCCAGAGACCCATGACTGACCTCAGTGCAGGTGGTCCCAGAGCTCAGCCCGCCATCAACTCTGTCACCAGAACTCTCTGGGGTTCTGTAAGTCGTTCTATTTCACTTCAATTTTGTGAATTTATTTTAAAATAAAAAGAGAAAAAGCCAATTATTTTTTTAAAAAGACCATCTAAACCTTTTGAACCTTAATTCTTGTCCAAAGAGACAAGACTTTTTAGTCTTGTCCTGACTTTTTAGTTTCATCATTTTTAAATCTCTACATATTAGATTTTCTTAATACCAGGCACAGTGTCTACTTTCAAGTTAGTAGCAAAGGGGCCGAGGGGCAGAAACTTGATTTCTGAAAATAATATCTGCAGTTTCTTAAAATAAGGTCTCCTAGAATTGTCTGTGAAAAATTTAGTGTAGCTCTGGACCTTTGTTCCCCAGTATGGTAGTTGCTAGCCATGCCTGGCTTTAAAATTTAACTTGATTAAAAGTAATAAAATTGAAAAGTCAGTTCCTTAGTTGCACTAGTCCTGGTCCAAATGCCCAATAGCCATAAGCAATGAAGACTTACTGTACCAGAAATTTCCCTCAGACAGCCCTGCTTTAGTATTTTTCTAGGTAATCAAAATAAATAGAAAATAAAGTTAGTAGTGGTTTTTACATATTTTATTATTTAGATTTGATAGTTGTTATAGGTTATATTCAGATGTTTCTCCCAAAGCCTCATGTGTTCACAGGTGGGGTTTTGGGGAGGTAGTTAGATTGTGGGTGTGTGATAACTGGATTAGTTCACTGATTGGATTAGCATGGCTCTGGGGGCACCTAGATGAATTTAGTGAGGGCAGAAGACTCAGGCTGGGTGTGAGTGGCACAAACCAGTACCCTGAATGGAATAAAAAGGAAAAGAGTGGCTTGCTGCTGTTGTTTTTTTCTGCCTGCTTCCTGCCTATCATGCCATGGGCTGTTTCACCTCTGCCATGTCCCTCTGCCAGGCTGCCCTGCCTTGGAGCCAGCCAACGATGGACTGAAACACCCACAGACTGTGAAGTAATATAAAATTTGCTTCCTGTAACCAATGAATATCAGGTATTCTGTCCCAGCAATGAGAAAGCAACTAACACAATGGTTCTACAGTACATATTTGCCAAGTAAAATTATACAATCCAAAGGAAGCACAATAACATTGACCTTAAAAATAACTCCCTAATTATTAAATTGTGTATTTTAAAAAATACGTTATATAAAAACACAAGTTTGGAAAAACAGTACATATTGTTGAACTTTGTGGTTTGGCACAATTCCCATTATTTTATTTCATAGCTCTGCAGAAAAAAAGCGAGCTTGATTTTACATATCCTCAAAAGTTTTTCATTGCCAAAACCTAAATGAGAGGGCATAGATTATACTGTCTACACTAATATCTATACAAACATCACTGAAGTATGGTTTGAGTAGATATTCTTACAGTAAGGGCCTCAGGGTCTCTGAAATGGCCCATCCAAGTTCTCACTCAGTGATTTTTGTTTTGTGAAATATAAACTGTAGTCCATCTTCTTAAAAAATTTGCGAACTTGGCAGATGAAAATAGCTAATCCATGAAGTATTCTCACTTACCAGAACCAAGACAGTAACTGTCTCACCTTAGAAAAGAACTCACTTTTGAGTTGCTTATTTTTTAAGGTGTCTGCAATTCAGTAATCTCAAATGTCTTCCATGCTTTGAAAAAAAATTATTGCTTGGGACTCGTGAAATAATGTTGCCCATGAGGAGCAGGGTCCTACTTGCTCAGCAGAGGCAGAGGGAAGGGGCATGGGACCAAGCTCGGTGCAGACGCCTGTACCATGCACTGGGCTCAGCGCAGGTGCTCAGACAGAGGCAAGGAGCTGGCTCCGGGGCATGGAGTGAGGGAGAGAGTTCTCTTTAGAGATGCTAAACAATGAAATCCTGAGAATTCTTGTCTTTAGCCATTGTAACTGGCCTCGTGTAGTTCTGCCTGTCCCACACTGATACCCAGGTTAATCCCCAAGGACAGATGCCCAGCAAGAGTATCCAGTGGTACAAACAGGGACTGTGGTATTACACATACTCACCACCTAATGGATGGAAGATCCTGGGCGTGTTACTTAGCCTTTTAATCCTCAACTTCCTCATCTGTAAAATGGAGACAGTAAAAAAGCCTAAAGGTCATTGGGACATTGTAAAGACTGAAACAGCTAATTCAGATAGAATGCCTATTACAACGTCTAGAATAGCAACCATTTTACACAGTTTGCTAAATGCTGTGACTGCTAAATAATGTCATTACCATTTCTATAAGCTTATCACTCTGCCATCTGTGGGGTTTCTATCTCCCTTTTAAAAGGGAGATAGAAAAATATACCTGTAAAGTCTGACTTTATGCCTGCGGGCTGGCTGAAATGGGTTGTTACATACACCTCTTAAAAGCTCACCAGTTCTGATGTAATGAAGACTCATGGAAGCTAGGTATCGTGGTCCAGGCCTATAATCCCAGCACTCAGGAGGCTAAGGCAGGAAGATCATGTAAGGAACGGCACAAGGCAGAGACCTGCTGAGACCATCAGGCTTGTGTAAAGGCAATATGGTGTGGAAATTATTGTGCCTGGGTGCAGGCAGACAGAGGGCAAAAAGGCTGTCTGCAGAGAGCAAAGAGATGCAGGCTTATTTTATAAGGCTTGAAAGAAGACAAGGGAAATTAGGCAGGAAGATCTTAGTAAACCTCAATGGTCAAAGTACTCTGGATGTCTCGGACCTCAGTGGGCAAAGTCCTTGAGGAATCTTGTGTAAATGTTTGGGTGTCTTCAGATGTCCAGATGTTTGGAAGATTCCCCACTCCATCTTACTTCTTTTATGATATCCTGTGTTTGTTGAGGGCACTGACGTTGAGCTGAGAACAATGCCTCATCAAGCCTTACAGATTGGGGCCAGCCTAGGCTACATAGTGAGTTTAAAACCAGCCTAAACTACACAGCAAGAACCTGTCTTAAAAAGACTCATGGAGACTAACATGTTAAGTTTTGTACTGGTATTTTGGGCATGCAGGTATCACAGAATCTGTATTGAAAATGCAGTGGTCTCTGAAATGCAATGCTAACTCTTAAGTCAACAAACTGTTGAAGCACCTGGGATGTAAAGAGGTGGGATTAGGGACACAGATAGAGGAGCAGGCCATGGAACTTGCTTTGTTTTCATGTGTAAACATCCCCTCCAGTAACATCTAGAATTAATGCTTTCACACACTGCCTTTGTAGGCGTGATGAATGGATAAGTCACTGCACATAAAGCCCTGAGAATATAATGGGTGCAAAAGTGTTTGCCCTTACAGCAATGATTATAATTCAACAAAGACTACCATGTCTAGTAGCTAGCAGTAATAAGAAATAATTCAAACCTGGAAGGCACACGATACACATGGCTTTTTCATATTTCTAGCTTCACCCTGTCAGTGAAAATCTGCCCCAGAATGGAGTTCTGGATGAGTGGTCATGAGGCTGAGCTCATGTACTGGATTTCCAGCTAATGACTCTGTAAGGCCACAGCCTACCCAGGCCTGGGCTTCCTCCTTAGCAAAGTGAGGCCATTGCAAATCCATTTCTACACACATGCAAACTTTTGGATAAGAAACTGTTTTTCTGAATACATACTGTTGGTGGATTTCAAGAAACACAGATACTGTTTCTAATATCTTACATTATTAAAGTTTACAAAGTCCCTAAATGTGGGCTTTCAGTGAGGAGACTAAAATTCGTTTAAATGGAGTTGAAAATTGAAAGATTTTTTAAAAAATTATTCCAAATTAAAGATCATCTGAAAAAAAATGTGTGTAGTCAGCTCCATCCTGAATAAGATCAAGTCATCTCCACTTACTAACGCTCATGCTGGGACTCTCACCATGGTTACACTGCTGGGAAACTTCTGGCTTTCTTCACATGCACCGCACCTGGGTCCACCCTCCCTACAGACCCGTGGGCGGGTGGGCGTCCACTATCTGCATGGGGTCTGCCTCCTGCCTGCGGAGCTCACTACTCCCAAGTGCCTGCTGTGCATCTGTGCCATTCAAATGGCCCTGAGCCAGGGCTGTCATGAGAGAGTCTCTTATCTCCTTATGAACAAGTCACTCTTGGCTGACTTGTCTCAGATTTCCTCACAGGCACTACTTGTGTCTAAGGATTCATAGTGACTGTAAAAGCCCAAGCAGTCCCATTTGGACCAGAGGAAAATACCCACGAAAACAGATGAACTTATTGCCAAATGACTAATTCCAGTACAGACACAATGTGTGAATAACATGTGCGATTGATAAGGAACGGATGTGGGTGTGTTTAATATGAATCTTCATAGTTCAAAACATCATGTGTTGTAACAGACATATTCAGTGAACTCATGTGAAATAAATGTTTCCTGCAATTTGGTGCCTACAATTTTTCTTCACTTTTGTGTGGACCACCATTCTTGTTATCATTTTTGTTGTCACTCCTGTCTCATGAGTCTGTAATGAACACTTGATTTGTGAAGCCAGCCTATAACAGGTCGTGACCTGGGTGAAGAATTCATGGGATGAAATCACTGATGCTGTGCTGCCAATGCACTTGAGCAGGCCACATGGACAAGAAGTTAAGGAGAGCTCTATTTCCAGACCTAAGAGGTTGGGGCCAAAGGTTCTGCAGGAAATGGAGTCATGAAAAATTCAGGCTGGAATTTGGAGTTTGGAGAGTTATGAGGATATTCCAGAAGAAGATGACATGACTGTGTTTGAATAAATGCAGATTTTCATATATGAATAAATAGATAGATGTAGATTGGTGTACTGTACATGAAAAAAAAAAAAGACATCCCCTAAAATAAGTCCTATTGTGTCTTTTGGAGTTGGTCTTATTTTCAGGGAAATACAGTGTGTGTCAGCATGGATGTGCCTTGATTTATGATGGGGCTACATCCTGATGACCGCATTGAACACTGAATATATCATAAACCAAATGTGCATTCAATCCACCTAACCAATGAACATCATAGCTTAGTGACACAGCACACCATAGTGTCATTGGTCTCCCTTTGTGATCCTGGGGCTGACTGGGAGCTGTGGTCGCCACTCTGCTCAGCATTGCAGGAAAGGATCAAATCACTTAACCCTATCCCAAGGAAAGGGCAAAATTCAAAACTGGAAGTACGATTTCTACTGGCAGCAGTTCACTTTTGCACCATTGTAAAGTATAAAAATTCTAAAGCAGGGTCTGTTTGTACCGTGCATGTTGAACCTTTCCTCGCCTCATTCCACCCTATACTGCCAGACAGCATCTTGAAGCATGCTCGCTGGTAGATCAGAACAGGGAGTCTCAGCAAGGTTCAGTAACTGGCCAAAGCCAGTCAAGTAGGAAGTGACAGGGATGGGACATGAAGATGGTACCCCAAAGCTTCCAGTGAAAATGCTTCACGTCTCCCGCCCTGGGCTGTGAGCGTAGCCACCTTTGTTCCAAAGCCTACACAGAGGGGAAGCTGCTTGGCCTAAATGTTTGGGTTTTTTGCTTGTCAAACAGAGTTGGGAGCTTGCAAAAACAGAGTCTTTAATTGTAAATTTAAAATATGTTCTCTTAACTTCAGACATTTCTAAAGAAAACGGACTAATTTCTTTGAACTTGTTTTCAATTAATTTTTAAAATTTATTTTTTGGTGGTACTGGGGATTGAACCCAGGACCTTTGCACTGTGCCATATCCCAGCCCTTTTTCTGAATTTTTTTATTAGTACATGCTACTAAAGACAAATAATATAAAATAATACAAAAAAATGGGAAAACTAAGTCAGTGTGGTGATTTGAAAGGATAAAGAGCACTCATGAAAACTTCTAGGCCCTGTCAACACGTGAAATTTGGTCAGTCCCCAGAATCGAGAAAAGTCCCATTTCAAACTTGCTTATTGATCATGAGCAGGAAAGGGGAAGGACTGTTTCCACAATGCTAAGAGAGAAATCTGGTTAGACTTTTTTCTTCCCCCTGAATTGTCTTTCTGGCTGCTCTGTATTGCAGCAGAGGATCGAATCACATATCCTTATCCCAGGGAAAGGGCAAAATTCAAAACCGGAAGTTCAATTTCTACTAGAAGCAATTCATTTTTATAACATCATAAAGTACAAAAATCCTAAAGCAGGGCCTGTTTGTACTGTGCATGTTGAAATTTTCCTTGCCTCATCCCATGGTACATGGGAGATTGTAGGAGACAATTTGAGTGACTCCCCTTAAATATAGACCAATTGTTGTGACTTTGATTATATTGAGACTTATTTTTACATACTGATATGTATAGAACTGACTATGATTTTGTTTTGTCTTTAATTGGCTCCAAGTATTATAAATAAGGCTAGGGCAGTGGCATAGTCCTAATGGAAGTGGTAGAAATTTAGCTAGCTTGAAATATTAGGAGGTAGCCTTGACAACAGTAACTTCTGCAGGAATCAGTGCAAGGCAGCACGGACACAAACCAAAATCACCTTTAAGGTCCAAGGTGAGGGTTTCCTGCCATTCACATGGCAGAAGCTGTGTTGTTAATGTCATTGGTTATATCATCATTTAGCACCATGCTGAGAATCAGTCAAAGCTATCTGGCATGGTTCTCAAATTCTAGTGTGCATTCGAATCACCCAGAGGGCTCATGAAAATGTGAATCGCTGAGCCCCAACCTCGAGTTCTGAGCAGGAAGTCTGGGGGGCGGGTGCTGAGAGTCTGCATTTTATACGTTTCAAAGGGGTGCTGCTGCTGATTGTGGCCCACATGCAAAGGACCGCTGCTGCAAGGCATGCAGAGCAGAGCTCGAGGTCCCACTCTTGGAGTGTGTTACTGTTTCCCAGTTCTGACTCCTAGATGTAGAGAGGAATGTGGAGGAATAGTAGCTGATCTGGAGAAAAATGATCAAGACAATATCAAAGGGGGATAAGATGGAATCCTAAGTAAATGATTTAAGTAATGGATAATTTTATTTGAAGAAGACAACAATATCATTTAATGAATATTTTCAAGATATAAATGTTGACTGTGATGAGGAGGTTCTTGTGATTCAGGGGCTGGGCCAAGACTAAAGAATTAGAGTATAACTGGAAAGATCAGTAATATTAAAATGCTGC
>RJWT010041117.1:0-12379 GCA_004365215.1 Cuniculus paca
CCCTGTTTCCATCTTTTTCTAAACTCATCTATTCTTTCATTTGTGTCTTCTTTAATATCTTTGATTTTAAGCATCATTTCTTTTTGTACCTGAGAGATCATTTTCCCTCTATAGCCTTTTCCACTTGTTTTTCTACTTGTTGTCATTTCAGAAAGTTTCAGTGTTTGACTTCTAACTTCATCCATCTCACTGAGTTCCAGGCCTGTCCTGGGTGGGCTGCAGGTGCACCCCACCTCTGTGTCTTGGCATTCTCTACCTTCTCTTTTTTCTTTTATTTTGTTTTCCACATTGATGCCCACCAATCTCCAATGATAATATAGCTCTACCACTAGCCTTGAGGCCTCTTTCAATGAGGAAAGGAGATGTCTTTTCCTCAGGAATGTACTTCAGATGTAGTTGGTTCTTTATAGCTATCCCAAGAACTTACCTTCTGGTGTTTACAGTTCTGTGATAATGTCCATGTTGCATCCCAGAGATGTGCTGGGTATGTAACCAATCTTGGCCTCTGGGTTTGAGGGCTGGCACTTGTCTTCTGTTGGTGGAGTTCTCCAGTGAACCTGCTGTCTCTTTGTTGCTGCTTTAGACACATCCATGTTATTGGCCTTGCTGATTATTTCACCCTCCAGAGGTACGTGTGCATCTATGTACCAGACTATTTTCCTGGGTCTTGGGGTTCCAGTCAGTCTTACACTCTTTCAACCAGCCCCCCCACTGGGATGCAATGCATGAGGCCTGGATTTCAAATTCACTGTCTTCCAGCTGGTCCCGCCATCAGGAAGTAATGGAGGGGCGCAGAGCACAGAATCACTGTCTTCCAGCCAGGCTGCCCTCTGGTATGTCTCAACATCCTTTAATGATAAAAACAATCAATAAAATAGTAATAGAAAACTACATTAACATAATAAAAGCCATGGTGAAAGATCGAAAGTTTTTTCTCTAAGATCAGGAACAAGGCAAGGAGACCTGATCTGCCACTTCTATTAAATACAGTATGAGGAATTTTACCCAAAGTAATTAAGCAAAGAAAAAAAGGAAAAAAGGAAAAATTGAAGGAAGGGAGACAGGAAGCAGTGCATTTAAATAAGAAGGGAAAAGTAAAATCATTTCCATTGACATATGATATGAGACTACATTTAGAAATTCCTAAAGATTCCACAAAACATAAGTTAGAACAAACAAAGGCATTCTGGTAGCACACAAATATTACTTGTTTTCTCACTTGTATTTTTTTTATCTACCTGTTATGGTTTAGACAAAAAAGAAAAAAGTTCCCAAAGACCCTGCACTCACACATGGGGATTTTGGAAGGGGATTGAACCATGGGTGTAATATAACTGACTTGTTGCTGCTCCTCCTCACTAGAGGAGAGGTTACTATGGGCAAGACTCATTTCTTGACTCTTTCCTTCCCTCTCTGCTTCCTCCCCACCTTAATGTGAGCAACTTTCCTCTGTATAGACCTTTCTATTATGACTTCCTGCCTTGGAACTGGCAGAATACATACTAAAAACATAAATCCAAATAAATCCCTCCTCCTTTAAATTGTCTGTGATAGGTACTTTGTCCCAGATATGAGACAAGTTACTGAGAAAGATTTTGGTACCCAAAACAGTGAGGTTATTGCCATGACTATGCCAGGCCATACTGCTCAGAAATCTTTGGAAGTAGTTTTTGGGAGGAATTCAGAAAAGTGTGGAAGAGGCATTTGGAGAAGTCCTAGAATGCTGTAAACTGAGCTTGGTGGGAGAGTGTGGTCCAAATTTAGAAGGCTGAAATGCTTACAGAAATAGATATTAAAGACTAGGATTTCATCTGGGAACAAAGACTCCATTGGTAGTTGAACTTGAGACTGTGTTTGTTGTGTTCTGGCAGGAAATTTGTCTACATTCTGCTCAAGTCATGAGACATTGCAGGAGACTAAGATTAAGGTTAGTAGAATAATTAATATGGTGAAAGAAATATCAAGGCAGTCCAACACTGAAGGGGTGGCACAGATATGGGTGACAGGTTTTAACCACATGTACTGTTAAAAGCAGGGCCAAAAAGAAGAACTGAATAATTTGAAAAATTTTGCTGGTGACCTGAAAGAAAGCTCCTATAAAGTTGGGGGTCTGTAAAATTGGTGAAAGGGAGCTTTGTTGTTGAAAAAATTAGAATTACAAAGAAGTCAATTACAGTATTTTACATCAAAAAAGAAAACAGAAAAGATGCCTTGAGGGCATCTGAGGAAAAAGCAAGACAGTAACTTTCACTGGGTAAGAAGTGCACTATTGAAATACTTGGCTATTAAAAAAGAGCCCCAGGGAGCCCAGATTATTCAGTGCCAACTAGGAATGAATTTCACCAAGATTAGCCATCCAGGCATTGAGAGGCCTCTGTATTCACGAGCCCAGGGGGCCCAGGTACTTCTTGAACTGGTAGTAGATCATGCATCATCAACATAGTAGGGTTTTAGGTCTGCATAATTCAAGAATTGTACATTCAGGGAATCTTCTAACTAAATTCCAGGCGAAGATCCTGGAGGCCAGGCAGCACTGAGTGAAGATGTAAGAGTGAAGCTGGAAATGCAGTGGAGACCACTCAAAGTTGGAGAAGTCAAAACTGTAGGCAATGAACAAAGTCACCCCAAGAAATCTGCAACCTTCAATGCCTAGGGGCAGTGCTGTCCAACCTGTTTGGAGCTACATCTGAACTGGGCATGAATCCACAAAATTTAATTTACTCTTCTCGGTTTGGTCTTGCTTTGGGTCCATTTTTTTCTAGTCCCCTATTCCTCTCTTTTAGAATGGGAATGTTTAGTCTGTGCTATTATTATTTTTTTTAGAAGTGTTTAACTTTCTTTTGGTTTCTACAGGGGCTCAGAGCTAAGAGTTTACCTTGAGTCTCAAATGAGTTAGTGTTAGACTTTTCAGAAATGCAGGATTTTAAGATTTCGGGAATATTGAGAGATGTACTAAATGCATTTTGCATAAAGAGATGTGCATGTGTCTTTTGTGGGACAGGAATGGAATGCTATGGTTTAGGTCAAGAATGTCCCAAAAAGGCCTATGTACTCATAAGTGGCACTTTTGGAAGGTGATTGAATCATGGAAGTGTTACACTGACTCGTTACAAGGAGTTGGGTCCTTGTCAGAGAAGGCAGATCCCTGCAGTATGACTTGGAAAAGTTCTCCATTCTCTATTCTTTGCTGACAAGACATGAGTGGGTTTCCTTTACTCAGATCTTTCTACCATCACTTCCTACCTTGAAGTCAGTCACATATAGACTAAAAATGTGAGCCAAAAATAAAGCACTCTTCCCTTAAATTGTGTGAATCGAGTATTTTGTCTCAGCAATGTGGAAAGTAACTATGACACGAACAATAAACAATTGAAAGTAAAACCCCAAAACAATTTTCTTTACAAAAAGTTCAAAAAATTTCTTTTTAAACCAACTTTTACAAGGAGGTGAAAAACTTGCACAATGAGAAGGCTTAAATACATTTTCAACTCAAACTTGGTTGAATCTCAGGAAGTGGAAACCATGAATAGGGAGAGTCAACTGTACTATACAAAAAAATCTGTAGGACCAATTTAATCCCTACTGAAGTCACAGTTTTTAAAGAGATAGGAAAATATATATTAAAATTCCTATGGAAACTCCTAAGAGCTCCAGATTTCCAAAAGAATCTTAGAAAAAAAGAACAAGGATATAAGTCTTCATACTTTTTGGTTTCTAAATTTATCAAAAAGGTACAGTACCCAAGGCCTTGTGGTACTTCCATTACATAACAGATAAATTAATGAAAAGAATAGAGAACAGATAAATAAACCATTGCATTTATGGTGAATTTAAAAACAAATTGTTTTGAGAAGTAATCTTACTTCATTACCCAAGCTGATTTCTAAATCGAGTTGAAGTGATTCTACTGGTTCAGCTTCCTGAGTACTGGGAAAGTGGTACCTTTGTCCTCAGGCCTTGTCATATGGTTTTTAGTAAGGCGGTAAAACCATTCAGTAGTAAAGCAATAGTCTTGTTATCTTGTCTTGTTTCTTTCTTTCTTTTTTAAAAAACTCTTTCTATTTTCCTGTTCCTCACTTTTGGAATTGTATTGAAATTGAATCCAGGACCTTCACACTGAGCTGTATTTCCAGTCCTATATGTATTTATATATGTATGAAGACAGGGTCTTACTAGTTTGCCCAGGATGGTATCAAACTTGCACTCTCTTGCTTCATTTGCCTAGAATGCTGGGGTTACAGGCGTGTACCACCTCAACTGGCTAGGTTTTTAAATAAATGGTGCTGAGAACACTGGATATTCACAGGGAAAAAAACAAAAACAAAAAATCTTCATCTAATATGAAGCTGGGCACTTCCTTAACATCACCTATAAACTTTAGCTCAAAATCAATCAAAGTATTTAACACTCTGTAACTCCTAGAAGAAAACACAGGACGAAAGCTCCAAATCCTTGGATTTGGCAGTTAATTCTTGCATATAACATATCAAAAATAAAAAGCACAGAAAATAAAAAAAGACAAAATGTAAATGTGTATAAAAACAGTATTAACAAAGAAAAAGGCAATTCATAGAGTGGGAAAAACGAAAAGTATACAAAAAACTTAAACTCCATAATAAAAAAAAGCAAACAGATCAAAAATTTAAAAAAAAATGAGCAATGAACTGTAACAGACTATACTTTTCTCCAGAGTAGATATACAATTGGCCAAGAGTCACAAGAAATGATACTTAACCTTAGTATTCATTAGGGAAACACAAATCAAAACTAGAATGAGATACCGCTAATTAGAAGGGCTACTAGAAATAAAATAGAAAACAACAAGTATTGGTGAAGATGTAGGAAAATTGTAACCTTTGTGCACTGTTGATGTGGAACTAAAATTGCACAATTCCTGTGGGAAAAAATATGATTACTTGTCAAACAATTAAAACTAGAATATACCATGTTTTCTAGCATTTTCACTTCTGTATAGAGTTCAAAAAGTTCTAAGAGGAAGAACTCAAAAAGATATTTGTCATCCTTGTTTATAGCAGCATTACTTATAAAAAGTAACTTTGTGAGAGATTAGTGCTCATACAAAAGACGCTGGCAGGATCATCCCAGTCCCTTAGGTCATTAACACTTCTGCCACGAGAGTATACAGCATTCATCACCTTTTGTCCTTTTTCATTATGTGAGGATGCAGGAATAAGATACAAGTTTCATTAGATAGTGCGTCTGCTGGCATCTTGATCACAGCCTTCAGAATTGTGAGAAATAAATTTCTATTATCTGTATGTGACCCGGTCTGCAGTATTTTTTGTCATACCAGAAACACACTAAAGTAATTGAGAAAGAATGATATTCTAATATGCCATATCATAGATGTACCTCAAAAAACTCAAGCCAAATGTGAAAAGCCCATTATAAAAAGATAAATGCTATATGATTCCACTGATAGGAGCTTCCTTGAATTATCAAAATCATAAAGAAAGAATTAGAATGGTGGCGCCCAGGCATGGGGAACAGAAGGGAATGAGTTACTATTTATTTGGTATAAAGTCTCAGATTACAAGTTGAAAAAAGTTATGGAAATGGATGGTATAATGGCTGTACCACTTTATGAAGGTATTTAATACCACAGAACAATAAAAATAGTTAAGGCAAGTAAACTTTATGCTATGGATTTTTGCCAAAACGGAGCTATTTTTAAAAGTTATTAGTATGTTCTACTAGTATTCTTTGGTAATACGAGTATATTAAGTTGTTTAAAGATTTCATATAGCTCTTTTATTTTATAAATTTTATAATTAAACATTTTCTCATATAAAATTTCTAAAATTAAAATATATGCCTAAATCAAGTCAACTCAATATGGAAAGTCATTCAAAACTAGCTCTGTTAAATTGAAAATGGACTACTGTGGTTTGTAAAAGCATGTAACATCATCTAAAGCAATTATGTCTCTTAAAACTATGAACCATTATTACTCAAACACTGTATTGACTTATTTTTTGACAATTTGGTAGGCCAAATTCTACAGTAACCCTAATGATTTAAACACCTCAACAATCATCCTACCTTAAGTGTGGGCTAAACCTACGATTTGACTCTAGTCAACAGAATGTAATAATTGTAAGAAGATGCAAGGTCATGATTCATGGACAAGTAAAGCAAAAGTCCTCCTTTGGCTTCGAAGAAGTAAGTTGTCATGTTATGAAAAACACTTGTGAGATGAGCAAATGTCGAGGAACCGCAGGGCTTCCATAAGTTAAAAAGAACCTTTCAAGGAACTAAGTTCTGCCAACAACCATGGAGTTTGGAAGAAGACTCTGAGCTCTACTAAGGAACAAAGACCATCCGTTTCCATGACTTTGACCTCCTCAAGCACAAAGCAGAGGACCCAGCTAAGGTATGTCTGGACTCCTGAGCCACAGAAACGTCAAAAACAATGTGTATAGTTTGAACCTGCTAAATTTGAAGTAATTTGCTATACATCCCAGAAAAATTTACAAATGGGAAAAGGATCAAAGACAGAGGGGTGGTGGTGCTAAAAAGAACTCTGTGATAACTGTAATAATCATGTAATGCAAATATGTACAAATAAAACTTTTTTTTAATTAAAAAAGAATTATCATAGTAACAGTTTTTATAGTCAGAAGTAATCGCAGAACTTGGCAGGCCTGGTCATTACATGTTACAAAAGGCTAATTAAGCAGGTTTTAAACAGTGAATAAAATACTCTAAATATTCTCTGGTGTTTGAGGAAGTTTCTAAAATTAAAATTCCTATTTAAATGAAGGACAGCCTCACTTGTGGGTCATAGGAAATGTATACTTTCCTAGTGGAATGTTTCCTTAAAATAGCTCTCTCTTCTGTTTACACCTATAGATCCTATCAATAAGGCTTAAATATTAACTCTTCTATAAATAGAAAACACTCAAAAATGTTTTAGTTTTTCTTGTTCCTTCACTTATTTGCTGAGAACCCCCCCACACTATTTTCTGTTTTTTTTGTTTGTTTGTTTGTTTTGCATTTGGTCATTAGACCACCTGTTTTACCCTTGTTCTTTGGAATGTGTATTCTCAGTCCCTATTATTGCCTAATTTCACATATATTGCTCCAATTCATCTAATTTGTTGAATTTTGTTGACATAAAGTTGTTCATGACATTCCTTACTCCACATTTATGATTATACGATCAATAGTGATGATGCTACTTCTATTCATATTAGTAATTTGTGTTCTCTTTCATCTTGTCTCATCTATACATCCCAGTTGGAATGTATAGATCTTGTTGACTTTTTCTAAGAACTTGCTTTGACTTTGTGAATCTTTTGTATTGTGTGCTGTTTTTTATTTCACTGATTTCCACTTATCTTTATTGCTCCATTTTTTAACCTACCTTGGGTTTATTTAAATTTCTGGTTTTTTAAGTTACTGATTTAATATACTTTTGCACTACAATATTTGAAACTCCACACATTTCCCTCTAAACACTGATTTAGGCAATCAAACACATTTTGCTTTGTTGTATTGTATAATTCCAGTAATTTTACAATTCCCTTTGGTATTTTCTCTTTGAATTATTTATAATGTGTTGTATAGCTTTCATTTTTTTTCTGAAGATCTTTGTATTCTTGATTTCTAATTTAATTCCATTGTGAGGGTTGATTGATTATGTCAGTTTGAGAAATTTAGTTAACAGAAGCTTAACTAAATCAGCTCAGCAATTCCACACCTTAGGAAGTGGTAGGCTCATCCTAGGGTAGTTCATCCCCTGGAGGAGATAAAGGGGAAATGATGAAGGACAGACCTGTTTTTGTTTCTTCAGAGAAGCCCCAGTCTTTGCCTCCACCTTGGACATCATCTGGCTTTCACCAAAGACTCTTCAGCTTCTGCAGCAGATTCTACCACCTTCAGCAGATTCTTTGACCTTCCATTGCAGACCTGCTGGCCAGATATGGACTCCCATGGGACACTGCAGTGAGTTCCAGACCTTTGACTGAATTCTTTGGTCTCCATTGTGCGGACAGACCCTCTGCATTCTTCCTCATCTGTGAATGGCTGCTGTAAGGCAATTTTGTAAATTCTTCCACATTTGTATATCTTGTGTTATATTTGTTTCTCTAATTAAACACTGACTGATACACCCATCATAGTCAAAGAATATTGGACATATTTTTTTTCAGACCATTTACATGTTTTGACACTTGTTTAATAGTCCAGTGTATGGAATATTTTCTCTATTTTTTTTTACAGGATTTTTCCTTCATATAACTGAAATATATTGACAATAATGTTTGGTTCAATTTGTATGTATTCTTCTTAGTATTTGTGAATCATCTCGAGTTTGTAAATTTATGATTTCAATCAAATTGGAGAGGTTTTCACCTTTATTTTTTCACTCTTTTATCTTCTCTATTCTCCTTTTGAGATTTCAAATATGCTTTTGATATCATTCCATTGGTTTTCAAATACCAGCCATGTTTAACGTATCTTTTTTCTCTCTGTTCTTCATAGTGCCATAATATCTACTAATCTGTTTTCAAGCTCACTGACTCTTTTGTAATTTCCAATTGACTGTGAAATTCATCTAGTCCTGACCATTGTCTTAAATCTACAACAGAATTCTAGACTTTCGTGTTGGTCCATGTCTTGTCCTCTTCTTGTCCACCAAAGTTCCAATAATAATTATAATCATCTTTATTACTCAATGTTTCTTTCAAAGGTAATGCTCTGCTGTCTTTAGATGTAATGATAAACAAATAAAAGAAATAAGCATTATACTACATTGGTTAACATTAACATTTACTCTCATTTTCTATGTCATGCCTTACATGGCTCCAACTGCCAGATATTGTGAATTCAAAAAGGATTTCCTTCTTTTCTCTACAAGTTAACATTCTTTTGTAAAAAGAAGTCAACTCATATCATCTGCTATCATTTTATAATGATTATGTTATTTTTCCAATTATAGAATAACTAATTTAATTACTTGAAGATGAAGAGTAATGTCTCTTTTTAATTTAAAATTCATCAAAGTTTGTTCTTTTTGTTACTGAAAACTATGAGTCATTTCAAGAATGAAGAAAGTGGTTTTGTGTTTTTTTATTAATGATTTGTCTCACTGTACTTTTTTCCCAATATTTGAACATGATAAAGCCTAAGACCTAGTTTTTTTCCATGTTCCAACAATAATTAAACTACATCCCTCTGAGGTTACAATAATAATCTCCAAATAAAACAAATAACAACCTAATAAAAACAACAGAATCATTTTTAGTTGAAAATTGTACGCACACTGTGTGGAATTTAGTTTTTGTTTGGTGATATGTGTAGTCACTGTTTTATAAGCACTAAATAACTGATCCAAGTCATCTCTGAGTTGATATTTGGCACAGTGTGTTTTCAAAATTTGAAATCATTGTATAAGAGCTATGGTTTCATGCCAAATGAATTTTTTTCAGTCCATTCCCACTGTATCAACTAACATCTTTCAATTGATAAATCGCACTTTGGCACGAACATAAGGATGGATGTCTGCCATTTTTTTGGTCCCTGGTACAATAGCAATGAACATATGCCGTCTGTTGTGCATTTTTATGGCTTGAGGACGGCAGGTTTAATCACACTAAAAGGGAAAGAATGGATGGTGAGCTGAACACCAAATGGGTTTAGCAGGAGATGTACAAGGTCATTTCATGAGGACTCCATATGGCAGGTTGGAATTTTCTGACGTCTCGTATTTCAGTTTTAACCATCAGGTAAGTTATCTTTTCCTTCCTATTGGTAACCTTGACTAATTAGCTAGGGGGAAAAGTGTAAGGTTTTTTTTTTGTTTTTTTTGTTTTTTCCTTTAGGGCTTCAGAAACAACACAGAAACAATGCAAGGTAAACAATAGGGAGCCTGATTTGAAATGGACATGAAATACATTTTCTCTTGATGAAAGCTGTCCAAAAGTAGAGTGGATGTCTTGAGGAAGAGTTCTACATGATGCAAGTGTTCAGGCTGAAGCTACTCCATTTAAAGAGATTGCTGTAATCAAAAACGAAGGAAATAATGGAGATCTGAGACATGTATGCTGAGGTGTCCCCTGCGCTGTTCTTTAAGCTGTATATTTTGTGTAAAATTAAACTAAATATTTTAATTTAATTTCTTTTTCATCACAGCATTTCTACAATTATACTTTTGTAAAACACTCTACAATTAAAGTTTGTAAGAAAATATTCAACAAATACATGTATTTGATAGGGCTCTTACAGTGTTCTCCATTGTGCTCATTTGTAGTAACTGAATACTTTGATAATTAATACTTAAACAATTAAACTCTCTATGTATCTTTTTTTTTTCACAGAAAAACAAACAGAAAGTTTTTATTCTAACTAGAGTTCAAAGGACCACAGCAGTCTGATCGTGTGTTGCTAGGAATCTAGGAACCAATCATTAGCCCGACCTCTGCTCTTTTTGGGAAAAGTCCAAGAGTACAAAAGTATACAAGGATAAAATAATCCTAGCTGGGTGTGGGGGTGACTGCCTGTGAGCCTAGCACTCTGACGGGCTGAGGTATAAGGACCAAAAAGTTCAAGCCCACATGGGGCAACTTAGCAACATGGCGAGACCTTGACTTGTAAAATAAAAAGCAATATTGATGGGGACACAGCTCAGTACAAAGGCCCTGGATTCAATCTCCAATATTTTTTCCCCTTCTTGCTGTTTGGAAGGTAACAGTGTTGTGGGAAACCACGGGCACTGAAACTCTTCCCAGGATTCGGGTGTTCTGGCCCCTGAATGCCAGGGGGGATACTGTAGATGATATCTTCATGGCATTTTCAGCCCTTCAACAATGTATTAGGGAATTTTATCATCCTTAACCATTATCAGTCTAAATTCTTTTTACACTCAGACTTTTCTTTCTGATAATTCCTAGCATTCCAGATATTCCATTATTTCTCAATAATATTCAAAGCTAAAAGGTTGGAAGGGACGAGACAAGGTGCTCCAATACTTGCGTCTTTTGTTAGGAGAAAGAAGTTCCCCAGATACAATACAAAAGAATTACCTCAGCGTAACATTAGTGAGAAACAGGTGATATGGCTGTCAATATATCAAAAATTGGCAATGGAGGACAAGAGTACCGTAATTAATTTAGACTAGTACTTTTAAGCCAAGAATGATCTTGTCTCCCAAAGAGTATTTGACAGTTGTAAAGAGTAACTGTAAAGAGTACTTCACAGTTGTAAAACTGTACTTTTGGGAGTACAGTTGTACAAATATTCACTGTGACGGGTACATAATATTGAACTTGAGTTGTGGGGGACAAGGAGAGAAAACATGATTCCATATTCAGAAGGTCCTGCTCAATGAGACATTGTTGCTACAAAAACCTCACGATAAGTTTTAGTTTGGGAAAAAATATCTTCCCTTAGATCTAGACAGATTGCTGCAAAAACCAGATTATGTTTATTATGGTAGGAGAAAATGACACTTGTGGTAGGCAAGCAACTATGTCTACCAAAAATTTTATCTTCCTTTCTTGCATTCAACTGTAAAATCTCACAACACACACACACACACACCTGCAAATAGCTTGTGGAAAGAAGATACTATGTATTATTTTGAGTTGCTACTGGTGTGTACAATGCTCTATATTTCTTCCTCAGTAAGCACTGATTGATGATGCTAGCACTGGCATCTATGAGAAGTTGTAGATTAACTAGAAGAGGAATATAAGTATACCTGGTAATTAAAATTGTCAAAGAATTGCTCATATAATCAAAGTTTAGATGCACTCAGAAGTCGGAACTTTCTTTTTTTTTCTCTTTTGTGTAAAGGAACTTGGATGCTTTTCAAAAGTAAAATTCACATAAAAATAAGTGCAAAGGTGATATTCCTCATTTTCGTTAAAATTTTTCATAAGAGTAAGTGAAAAATAAGGAGTAAAGTGGAATTGTGATATAAAATAAATTGAAGGAGGACTTTAGTAATGCACGCAAACATACTGACACAACTTTTAAGGGCATGCAAAGCAGTGATGATAAATGTGCTTGATATTTAGATAGGAACTAACTAAATGTTTAGATATATAAACTTTCTTCACAGGAAGCATACAAAACTATTGTTAGGGAAAATTTCATAAGAGCTACTAAGATATTTAGCTCATTCGTTGACATATTCTAGTTATTTCTGATAATTTTCATTTGGCAAAATCATATTGCCATTGTAAATCTGAAAAGAAGTGCCGTGTCTTCTCCATCAATTAGGGTTATGGTTATGGTTAGGGTTAGAGTTAAGGTTAGGGTTATTATTAGAAAACTGAGCCGGGCGTGGTGGCTCACGCCTTTAATCCCAGCACTCGGGAGGCTGAGACAGGTGGATCGTTGTGAGTTCGAGACC